>APFE030712370.1:0-11859 GCA_000404065.3 Pinus taeda
GTATGAACATCTGGATACAAGTTTTGCTAATGATTTGACCATCCAAGAGAAATTACCTCCAAAACCCTAGGAGAGGGAAATGGACCTTACCAAGGCACAACTGAAGCATGAATAAGTTGTGAATAAGTTGTAAAATGACCCAATGGAATTTGACATGATGATAAAAACTATATGAATGATGATAGAATCAGCCGAATAGTGACATAGACTGACATTTGGGCAACTTTGAAAATAGTGAAAGCAAACCCTAGAACTAATGCCTAGTGACCAAATTTTTCTTGAAGACTCATTGAAATGACAAAATTTGACCTTGACACTTTGAGACAACTTTGTAAGAGCATATTTGATCACTGGAGGAAGGCTACAAAGGCTGACACTAACAGATAGAACAACCATTAAATCCAAATAATAACGATTTATTCATGAAAAGCTAGAGAAACTTAGCTCTTATTTAACATAGGTAAAATCCAATCAGGTTCATGACTTCCATGTACCACCCAACTATAGATTGGTTGAACCAACTCTTTCTTTCAGCCAATCACCCCCATGCCATATTCTAAGTATGAATGTGGGATCTCATGGGATAAACAAATTCATAGAAAACTAAGGGAATATTGTTGGCTTAAGGGGGCTTGGACCCATGTTTGGAGTTAGCTGTGCTAACCAACAAAACCCTACACTACCGGTCCTTTTAGAAACAACTCACATAGTGCAAGATGCGTTCTTACCTGAGGCAATATTGGGGGATGCTAGAACTAGGTTTCTGCATCCAGAGGACTATGTGATGTGTTTATGCCAAAATTAGGGATTTATTTTAACCTTCGTGAACACTAACCCGTAAAACCAAGAATTTGCAGTAATTAACAGTTAGCATATTTTAGTCCTTCATCGATTGTTCTAAACATGCATAACATCATATAAATAAACATATCTATGTCTTCGTGAATCTATTAAGTACTTTTCTTGATTAAATGCATTGAGTAGATCATAAAGATCATAAATTCAGAGATAAAATGTGATATATAGATACACATAGTTCTTCAAAACAAGCCTTTATTATGCTTCAGATCTTCAATTACATTTCTTCCCAACCCTATGTAGATAGTTGTCGAGGCCGTTGCACTCAAATGCAAACTTACCAAGGTCTCCATGCACACAGTTGTAGGAGCCTTCCACTTTGCCCAAGTACAAAATAGATAAAATCAGACCCAAATCATACACTATTATTACTTCTATCCTATCTTATGACTCTTCTATGAATTCCTTTTATATTCTTCTTCATTACAATACCATGGTATGCGGACCATGGGCGGGTCTCAAAACTACTTGATTTTAACAAACTTGTTATAGACATTCTTGGGCACTTCAACCCCAATCATATATGTCCATAAACTGAGGGCTCCTAAGTCCCTAAAAGTGTTGCTTCAATACCTAAAGGAACAAGGTCAGCTGATTACATCATCTCCCAGAAGTTCTCCACTGAAAACTGCTCATAAATGGTCAAAACTAGACCATACTGAAAGCTCAGTGCAGAGGGTGCGATGCATATCACCTTCCCAGTGTACAAGGTGCAATGCATACTGAATTTCTCCTATGTAGTGTGCGATGGTCGGGAATGGACAAATGGTAGGGACAAAATGTGAGGTGGAAGATCATGGAATCTTCCAGAAGCTTCCCCTCTGACACTTGCCTCTCTGTTTTCGACCAACGATTGGTAAGAGATCCTCATTCTCCAAGTGGAAGCAGGAACTATCAGAGAGAGGACACTAATCAAGATCCTAGAAGATGACTCACCTCTCTATAATCATCTATATATGGATCCCTCATCACAGAGATCCAGAGGCTGGAATTTTGTATCTTATAGAGAAGTGTTGTTGGTTTTCTAGTGTACATTCATAATGTTGGGTGATCTAAGCTTTGCTTGAGGTGAAGAAGGGCTTCCTAGCTGGAGGATGATGCTGGGTCAGAGCATATGGTTTTAATCCTCTTGCTACTTTTTATCTTAACAAAGCTATTATTGTTTTCTTCCATATTCTTGAGTACTTTTTTATATATATGCATTTATATGGTTAACATACATCTGATCATGTGTTATTTATAGATATAGGTCCTTGTTTCTTCGATAGTAGTATGTTGTTGTGATTCCACAAGTTCTCTTTGAAGCTGGGCAAACTAAGAAGCAGTGAAGCTCTATCAAGAAGGAGAGGAAATCAAGTGTAAGACTCAGGTTGGCCTTCTTGGTTCTCTTCTTGTTTATTTCCATAAAAGAAAACAATAGTAGACTTTACTTCTTTGTTTCTAAGATAGCCACCCATCTTAGTGGGAATAGCAGCATCCGAGTGGACATTATTCCCAGTAACAATGGGGCACAATAATAACAATATGGGGACAATAGGGACACAACAATAACAATAAGGGCTACAATGACAATAGTCAAGGGGGAATCACTAGTATTATAGGGACCTAACATGCCCCTTTCCTTCAAAAAAGTGTTGTCCTCAACATTTGAGTAGTTCTAGATGCTTCTATATAAAATTATCATCCTCCCATTTGGAATCTTCAGCGGGTAAGTTCTTCCACTTGATGAGATACTCTGAAATTGATTGATTTCATAGTTTTCGAGTTCTGGTTTCTGTGACTTCTTCAGGTTCCATTATGATTTTTCCTTCCTCGTCAAGTTCTAGAAATATTTTTTGAAATGGGAGCTCGTCACCTATAACCTTCTTTAAGCATGAAACATGGAAAATGGGTGCACTTGGGAAGCTACAGGAAGCTCCAATTTGTATGCCATAGTACCTATATTTTTCAATGACTTATACGGACCATAATACTTTGGTGATAATTTATTATCCTTCTTATCTTTTTTGAGGGACATTTGTTTATATGGTTGTAGTCGTAGAAATACCCAATCACCTACATCAAAACTTCTTTCGTTGCAATGTTGATCTGCAATAACATTTGGTATCAGAGGAGTGGTAAGCTTCCTTGTTGCCATAATTTACAGTTACAGATGTGTTGGTCATGAACTAGTGGAAACCCTAGGATAAAATTTTTCGACTCAACTCGAGGTATTGAGTTCTAGGAAAAAAAATTTGTCCTGAACTACTCTGGAACTGAAGAAGCTTAAGGGAAGGCCTGGATGTAATCACCAGACTCAATGGTTCTGTGGTGGAGTCTTTTTCCAGTTTTATTCCTAGTTGAGTTATTAGGTAGATAAGTATAGTTTAATGGTTTAGAACTTGTTATTGTTTACTTAAACATTGGTGATAACATTCTTGTTATTTTCCTAAGTGTTGAGAAATACAGACTTGGTTATGAATGTATATAGATCATTGTAGAAAGAAAACAATAACCTCTGTAAAGTTTCTCTTAATTATTTTAGTAAGGTAATTATCATTTTTTTCTCAGAATATGTCAAGGGCATGATAAAGAAAGGAAGTACTTGTGTAATTAGTGATTTCTTTTTAAAAAAAAAGATCTTCTGTAATTGGTGATTTCCTTTTAAAAAAAAAGATGTGTGTGCATATTTCTATTTTTTTTAACAAAGAATAGCAGCGATAGAAGGACATAGTAAATACATAACCCCATCCTAGTAATAATATCATAACTATAGGTTAATTCTAGTTAATCCCACGAGGATAAGCTCAAATAATTTTTCCAAGGATAGTTTGAACCCGATAGTTGTATAGGATCTAGCAACGCATTGTTAGAGAGAAACCCTATACTCACAGGGCTGCTACACTGTCACGAACTTTGGAACTAATACAATATGTGTTGTTAAAAAGAAACTAACAGAAAATAAATGAACCACCTTCATAACATATATGGTGGTAAACAGTAACTAAGTTATACATCTCACAAAATACATGTATATATAAGGATGAAGTTTGAGCCAGTCACTAAAATGACAAATATATAACAAATAAATTTCTTTTACTACTTTCTAAATAAGCAACCAAGATACTAAACCAACAAAAAAAAAAATTATATTATATAGAACCAGATTTGTAACCCATAATTTAACTTAACTAATAAATTACAAAATAGTAACAGCAAGAGCCAAATTCCATAATGTTATGAAGAACGAGTTTCTTCCTTTTGGGCTTCACAACCCAAGTTGGGTGCATGTAATTCCAATAGATAAGAGTCGAAGCCAATCTTCTAGCACAACAAAAAATTCTAGAGTGGAGACATGAACATAGGAGAGAGTCCATAAAACTGTAAAGAAGAACCTACTACCAAATAGATAACCATTTATATAAAAAAATGTATTGATTGTCCATGCAAAGGTAAAATCCCAACTGAGGGTATAAATAAATCTTGATTTTTTTCAAAAAAAAATCAATAAAGAACACCTAAGTGACTATCTCATAACCAATCAAACTATGGGAGAACAAGTTGTCTTTGAAAACATGGAATGGCTGAGAGGAATTCATTCTGCTAGTATTCAGAAGTTGACTAGAATCATTAGGACCCATATCTGTAATCAACAAAAGACAAGATAATTTCTCTCATAAAACATTAAGAGAGGAAAAATAAAGAGATTCAATGTATTACAAAATCCTTAGCACCAAATTCCTCACCTCTATAATTCATGCAAGCCCACTGATGGATGGATTTGGTCGCTACATCTCTACCTTATGTAAATTTGTTACTCTTTCAAAGAAGGAAAGGTGTGTCGCTTACCATCTTTAAAAAAAAAAAATATAGGCAATAATAATAACCTCTCAACAACTACAACTATGAAATAAAAATGATGAACCTAGGTATAACCATCATTATCTCCTTGGTGAATTATAAAACTAGGGTTTCCTCTAGGGTTACAAATCCTTCTTTGGAGAAAATGAGGAGAAAATTATTGAGTGGAATGGAAAAGAGGGTAGGGTATTGTTACCCTAACCACCCCTTGCAAAACAAGAATCATTGAGTCAGGGTCCCATGGATCGAAGACAACGAAACACACACCTATCACTATTTGCATCTGGTGATAACCCATACTCTTTGAAAACTACAGGTAACTCTTCAAGAAACCTCCTCTCAATGACATTCGTATCATGAAAAATAACTATTTTAATAAGGGTTCATAACATCATTAAATAACTAATAAAGACAAATTGTTATGCTAGAGTTTAGCTCACAGAACATTACACATAAATACCTTAACTATAATAAAAGAACTAAGGTTAAATGTGTTTCACAAATATGCAGTATAGTAAAGGTTATACACTTGAATTAATTCAACCTTTTAACTATATATATAAGTGAAAAAAATAACAATACCACACGTAACTTATGGTTTTCAAATCCACGTAGTAAATTCATTTTTATTTTATTGTTGTTTATATGTATATAGAAGGTAGATAGTGTTATGAAACCAGCTCACAAAAAGATGGAAAATATAGATCAACGACATATAATTCAGCCTCTTCAATGGGGCAACCTCCTTTACATTACACTAATGAACAATTCTTGGCTGATACAAATGAAAAGACCTCCTTTCTATATATAGGAGTCTAAGGCGTCATAATATAATCAGAGTCGACATAACAATAATAATGTAAGGGCACAATAATAACAATAGTGGGCTCCTATGGGGGATAATAGTAACAATATGGGGAATACATGGGTACAACAATATAATAAGGGGGTTGTACTAATAACAATAAGGGGTTACACTAGTAGTATAGGGGCCTAACATGCCCCTCTCCTTCAAAAATTGTTGTCCCCAGTGCTTGAGTAGTTCTTGATGCTTTTGTATAAAATTCTTGTCCTCCCTTGTGGAATCTTCAGCGAGTAAGTTTGTCCACTTGATGAGATACTTTGAAATTGATCAATTTCATAGCTGTCAGGTTCTTGTTTCTGTGACTACTCCAGTTCCAATATGATTTTTCTTTCCTCTTCAAGTTCTGCAAATATTCTTTGAATTGGGATCTTCTGCAACTTTTGAATGAGTGGCCATAATTCTTCATCCTTCCTCCATTCATCCCTTGCTTCGTTTATACAATCTAGTTGGGTAATAGAAATAGCACAAAAAAATGCTTCCACATCCTCATCCTTTCTTGAGAATGCATCTACAACAAAATTTTGCTTCCATTTTCTATAGATGATGTCCAAGTCATAACCCAATATATTTGAGACTCATTTTTTATGTTCTTCTAAAGGAAATAGTTGTTCTAAAAATTATTTAAGACTCTCTTGATCCATTTTTACGTTGAATTTTCTTCCCATTCGTTAAGGTCGACATTTCTTAACTGCATGTAGTATTGCCAAAATTTCCTTCTCATACATAGCTTGCTTGAGATGTAGCAATAAAAATACCCAATCACCTACATCCAAACATTTTTCACTACGATGTTGATCTACCTGTTGTTTCATTCAATTTTGCACCAAAATGGCATTATCCTTTAAAAGTTGGAGAACATTTTGTTGATGGTCGATGTGATATTTGTTGGAAATAATACTGAGAGGGGGGGTGAATCAGTATTATCACATTAATAAAACTTTTTCATTTCCAAACTCTGATTCATATATGCTACTTCCACAACTTCTTATGATTAAGTTAATTGATCTTCAATGAGTGCATTAGAACATTATCAACCATATTATCAGTTAACAGATGCAGTAACATAGAATAGATCATCACACATAAGGCACACACATGAACACCATGATATAAGGTGGAAACCCAATGCGGGAGAAAACCTCCTGCTGCAAGTCATCTCAATCTTCTCTTAATAAGAAAATCCTTTTACAATATTTTGTACTGGTGCAGCCTTATACCAGTACAGGAGCTACAAACCCCTTTGCTCTTGTACTAGCCGATCCATTTACTAGTACGCAGGCTACTACCTGCTACAATGCTCCAAAGATTTCCTTTAGCTCTTGTACTAGCTTAGATACTAGTACGTAGGTGCTGACCTACAATCTTCTCTCCTCCAGGTACCATGTTTCATCAATTTTCATATTGGATACACTGAAGCACAACACATAATCTGAAAGGCCACGTTTCATCCAATTTTCATACTGGACCCAACAACAACATTCAAGCTCATAAACAATCTTCTGAATTACCCAAGCATTAGATCAATACATATACAAGTGAGTCATCAACTAGATCTAGTCCATCAGATTACATAAAGATGAGTCATTAAGAACCTGATCCATTTATCCATCAATGTATAAACTTTTAATCAATCACTGTTGTTTTCAGAACTTAATACCAGAAATCAGACATCACTTCAAAACCCAGAACACAACAATGATAAACATGGATAGCTAAGTAGATTTCATGAGAAGTACGCAGCTTCACCCATATAACAGTTTTGTGTAAGTACGCACTGTTTCCAATTGCTTCCCTGCGTACGTGCGCACTCTGCCTCACAGACTTCCTGCGTATGTGCGCTCTGTGTCCAATGAACTACCTGTGCCTCTCCGCATCTGCAGTGCTTCTGGTCCTGCGTATCTGCGCACCTGCAACGCTTCTGTGCCTGCGTATCTCCGCACTTGTCTTTCACTCGACCTGCATACCTCCAGGTATAGATAATTTCAAGACTTCAAGAATAACCCAGACTGTTAGATCTACAGATCTGAACATGCGCCGAGGAGATATCAACCCATTAGTAGATCCGACTTGTAGTTCTCATGTTTCTCCTTGATTTCGATCTAGCTATCTCTCATAACCCATCACTAGAATTTCAGATCTAGCTTCTTAAGATATTCAACCCAAAAGCATACTTAAGCCAAATGATCTCCTTTGCTTTATAAGGCAAGTCTTTCTCAAATCATGGATCATGGGGCTCAATAATAATAATAAAATAAAACAATACCACGGGCCAAAACCATAATAACACAATACCGTCAGCTAAATACCAAGGGTTAAACATAAGGAACCCCATGTGTGCGCGCTTTACTGCCTTGAAGTATGTGCACTGGGGGTACGCACCTCATGAATGGGTAACCTGCAGGTATGTATGCACTTTATATAAGACATGCCTACGTGTCCACACCTTTTGTACGGTGTGCCTGCGTACTCCTTATTTTCTTCAATATTTGAGAGCTGAACATCAATCTCTGCTACTGTCCTGTTGTACAGTGATCCATCACCTGAATGGGTTGCCATCAAGGACAACACTTTAGCCATAATGCCAACAATATTTCACTACTTGAACCTTTTTATTCTTGATATGTCCTTCTATCTTGAGAGTTTGAGGAGTGGTAATTTATCCAATGCTTTACAAGTTATGGTCGGATTGATTTCTTGATCCTCGATGTGATCTTTCACTTCTTGAACATTTTTTTTCTTGATATGTCCTTCTATCAGGATAGTTTGAGGAGTGGTAATTTAGGCCAATGCATTACAATATATGCTTGGATTCATTTCTTCATTCTCGATGTGATATTTCACTTCTTGAACCTTTTTCTTCTTGATATGTCCTTCTATCTTGAGATTTTCAGGAGTGATAATTCTTGCCAATGCTTTACAAGATATGGTCGGATTCATTTCTTCTTTCTCTGGGGTTGGCTCCTAGTGTATATCCTATTCTTTTTATGTTTCTTGATCCTTTTATGCCTCCTCTTCATACCCTATGTAAAATAATTTCTTCTTAGCACACTTATGACCTTTAGTGCATTCGCTATCACAATTGTAACAAAGCACTTTTTCTCTTTTTTCTTCCAGTTATTGTGGTGTAATCCTTGTAGGTTGTGGAAGGCTAGGAGTAACAACACTTCCATCTTTATAGTTGTGAGGGGTAGAATTCCTTGTTGCCATAATTTTTCTTTCCACTTTGTAACAAAGCCTTTTTTCTCTTTTTTCTTGCAATTGTCATGGTGTTGCTCTAAAGAAGGTGTTTCTCTTTGTATTCTCGTAATGTGCTATAATTTCCTCTATGAAAATTGACCATGTAACAAGTTGTTTACAAGAACAAAGCCCTTTATACCATAAAAATTGATCTTGTTCTAAATATGAAGATGCAATACATACCTTTTGTAATAGTGGTACACCATGTAGATCAAACTATTTCTCCATCTGTTGTATCCAATTTACTGGATCCTTGCCACCAAACTTCCTCATCTTGCTTTTTCTTGATTTTAGGAGCTTAATAATTAAATGACTGTAACTCTATACTTTCAGACATTTAAGTTCTGAAATTTCGATCTGCAGTAGCCCTCTATGTTCTCTTTCCAATGCCACCAATATGATCAAATTTATATTCTCCAAGAAAGAGTTGTACACAATCTCCCAAGATGAACTGATTATATACCTTTTCTGAAGAGCGAACTTGTATGAAGGGCCACGTGTCACGGTTTTGACCTTAGGGTCTGAAAAATATATACAGCAAACTACAGTCCATTCTCTTTCTATAACTTCTTATGAAATTTCAATCTAATGCTCAAAACAAAAGTTATGACTATTTTCCCCAGGTCACCTGTTTGGAATGGAATTCAAGAGTCTACAAAAAGGCCAACTTCCTCAGATCATATCTCCGCAAATATAGCACTAAAAGCTCTAAAATTCAAAATCGAGGTTCAGAACGATTTCAAGCCAAATGGGTTTTTTTTTAGCATGTGAAACATCGCATAAAAAATGTTATAGTGAAAATTCCACAATGACCTGTTTGGAGCAGCGAAACCCTAGAATCCAAAGCTCTGGTACCAAATGTTATGAAACCAGCTCACAAAAAGATGGAAAAGATAGATCAACGCCTTATGATTTAGCCTCTTTGAGGGGGAAAACTCCTTTAAATTACAAAAATGAACAATTCTTGGATGATACAAATGAAAAGACTTCCTTTCTATAAATAGGAGTCTAAGGGTTCATAATATAATCAAAGTCGACATAATAATAATAATGTAAGGGCATAATAATAACAATAGTGGGCTTCTATGGGGCACAATAGTAACAATATGGGGAATACATGGGTAGAACAATATAATAAGGGGGTTTTACTAATAAAAATAAGGAGTTACACTAGTAGTATAGGAGCCTAACAGATAGACTTGTTACATAACTTGATTTATCACCTTTCTGGAAACTACAAGAATAAACTAGTAGCATGCACACAAAGAGAATGTATTATTGTACAACCATTCAACAAATAAAATATTTTTCAGCAATTATTCTTACAAGCCTGAGCATCATTCCTTGTAACTAGAATAAATAAGTTTTCCAAGGCAACCATATTATGATAACATTCATAATTGCAATAACAAAGTAAAATATAACTATTGTTCTAGGAAATAGTAGACGAAATTATGCAAATTTTCTTTTTATATCAGAGTAATAAAATGATAGTGTAATATTAACAACCCTCGCAAGGAGGGAAAACCCTTATAAATTCAAGATAAATCATGGGATGGGTGAAATAAATAGAATAGAAAAGATGGGTTTTGCCCATTTTAATCTTTACAACCATTCTAAACAAAAAAGATGTAATCTACTATGAGAATAAGGCCTTGGATCCAAATTAAAACCCTAACATACAATACGGCTAACTAATAATAAGTTAGAGGGTCCTCACGGTAATAATGACCTAACATAATTAAAAGGTTAAAAAAGAACCTATAATCATTCCAAGAAAATAAAAATGAAGGAAAAGAATCCTTGACACCTTCCTATAAGATTTCATTTTTAAGGAGAAACTATGTTTGCACTGAAGCATACCTACAAGGAAATGAGCGGGGTAAGAAGTTTTTCTAACTTTCCAAAAGAATGCATTAAAGGGAAAAAAAAACTAAGAGCTTAGAATTCGAGTTAATATATGTGTGGATGTAGAGCAAAGCCATATGTTCCTGTGAAAAAGGATTAGTTAGTCGTCAACAATATGCCATACGAGGAGTTAAACAAAACCTTTTAGAAATGATAATACCAAAGTTAGATTTTGACAATGTTACTATGAAGAAACGTGTGAAAAACCTCTTGGAGTGGTCAGAATCAAACCAAAATCCCCGTGGAAGTTTAGTTCCATGACCATAGGAACCTTATTGCATAAATATATCATGTGTGAAAATAGTCAAGTAGTGGTTAAAACCTCGTGGAGGAGAGTGCCAAAATAAAACTAAAAAACCCAAACACAAAAAAAACAACAAATTGCCAAGGGAAATTACCAAATGAGAAAACCAGAGCCACAACAGAATCAAGTGTGTGATCGAAAATTCAGCCTATATGGCTACCAAGCAAATCCAATTGGAACAAGACATTAAATTATTTAAGAAATGACTAAAAATCCCCTTATTACAATAGGGTCTTGATTTCACCATTGGTGCCACAACATATTGAGGCATGATCAGTAGGGTTTGGTTATATCATTACCCTAACAATGACCTAAACAAGTACCATCACTGATCATACAAGATAAATATTCACCGTCGAAAAATCACTAGTTGGCAAAGGTCCATGTAGGTAAGGGGGACCCCAAGCCATTCAACCAAATCCATTTGATGCTCTGGTATGTGGTAGCCACTGTGGGCGTGAAACATAGGTGCAAGTATAACACACACACACACACACACATATAATTGTAGTCAAATGACATATTATCAACTTTTGGTGAGTGTATAATATACCAAAGGGTACCCAACATTAATGTCATGAATACATAGTGTTGTGCGTGTAATGTGTACAGACAAACACATATATATAATCAAATTATGCCATACCAACATCTGGTGAGTGTATAATATATCAAAGGGAACCCCATATTAATGTCATGAATACATAGTGTTGTGCTTGTATTGTGCACCATTTTTTTAGAGTTACAGTGTATATGCGCGAGTCCGGAAATTTAATTGACAAGTATTTTGTTTGGAGGTAAGGCTAATGGTTATATAAATGATTAGGGCCTTCGAATATGTAAGTAC
>APFE030712370.1:12631-69304 GCA_000404065.3 Pinus taeda
TTTACATTCTTTTTCATTGTAGGATGGGAGAGATGTTACATTTTTTTAAATTGTTAATCTCAAATTATTTTCCATGTTTTCTAACTTTGTTGTATGGCTTACAATTTCTCTATTACATATTTAGTGTTTATAAGCTTTTCCAATTATTTTGTTTTCTTTTATTATTTTGTGATTTATAACCCTCTATAAAGGAGAATGATAATATCTAGGTTTTACTTAAATTCCTAATAATAACCAAAAGAATCACATTTAATCATATTTATAAATTTGTAGTACTTATAAA
This sequence comes from Pinus taeda, assembly GCA_000404065.3. Classification (NCBI taxonomy): domain Eukaryota; kingdom Viridiplantae; phylum Streptophyta; class Pinopsida; order Pinales; family Pinaceae; genus Pinus; species Pinus taeda. Next base: position 12,915 of record APFE030712370.1, read on the forward strand.
TATAATTTATATATTTTTGGTGGAAGTATTGTGTTACCATGTATTCATATCTAGAATTCTAGCACACCAAACATTAGGTCTCTTACAAAAACAATATTCGGGCTCCATCCTTTTCACATTAAAAATTGGTTTCTATAATGATTGAGGGAAAAAAACTTAAGACAAATTTTGAAAGTGAGTAATATGTAAAGAAAATCTAAAAAACTCTCGTATCACACCACCTACCTAAAACCAAATGGAATGTGAAATATATACATATAAATTAATAAGGGTGTATCAAATTAGAAGGGAAATTGAAAGCACTTTGTATAATATGGTAGTACAAGCAAACCCATCAAGACTTCGGATGCTCACTGGTAGTGGGGCCAAGCTTGTATTGTACTAAGGCACATTGGTCAAGGCTATGAACACTCATAGATATTGAAGTGATGATAAGTAAATGGAGATGATAAATACAAATAGGAAACTATCGTAGTCACTTAAAGTGAAATCCCTAGATCACATTGTTAGTCAATCATTTCTAGATTAAATGCTTGGGAAAAATAATTTCGTAAATTGGCTCAAAGAGTTTCTGTATTAGTTACCTAATGTTCAGTGCTTAGTGAGGATATCTTTCGAATATAGGAACATATATTGGTAACCATGTTAAGAAATAAATTCATCATTCATGGAACTTATATTTAGCATTAAATGTGAATAAATATTTGTAAAATAAATTGACAAGATAATTGCTTTGTCGAGTGTGCCACAATTTTTTAATCCTCAACAACCCCCCTTAATTTTAGTAAAAATAAAGAATACCTTCATTAAACATTGAAATTAACATTTATTAATTTACATTTCATTTTTGAATCTTTTCATTCCTTCAAAGTTTTCAAGTGCTTTTGGATTGATTTTGGTTCATGGAGTGATGATTTTATTCCTTGGAAAATCTTGAAAATATTATTAGTGCAATTACATAAACAATTTCAATGAAAGTGAAAAACCATTAAATGCATGTAGCGTCATGATCATGATTTTAGTAACAATCATGTTACATCATGAAAGCTAGTTTTTTTGTCACATTTTCCTTGCATGCATAATGGTTGTGCCACTTGATTCTATTTCCTCTATTATTCTTATTTAGATTCTTATATAGATTACTGAAAGTGGTTTCATGCCTTTCTTTTCTTAAATATGGGTTATCATTATATTTTGATACTTTTGTCAAATTTTGGTTTTCTATGCATGAATCAATTAACTTGGCATTTTGAGAAATTAAAACATTTCAATTAAGGTTTACTCATATGAAACTCAATTTGTGTCTTGAAATAATATACCAAAATTATTAAGATAATTTAATGATATTTGATTTGAGTGAATAATCATTTTTTATCAATCTCTTAAATTTTTCAAAAAATATTATTTTGTAGTATTTTAATTTTTATCAATAAAATTAATTTTTCTCTTGAAACACTTTTTGCTTAGTTGTTGGTATTCATGAGCTAATTTGAACTCACAAAATGTTGATAAAGTATGAATTATACTTACCCTAGGGATGGAATTTGTTTGAATTCTTACCATAACTTTTGGTATAAATTTTAATGGTTAGGTATTATAAATTTTAACTTTGTAAATAAACTATTAGAATAAAATAAAATAAAACCCAATCTTCATACATTTTTTTCAATTTTTTTGCTAATTTTATTATTACAATAGCTTGTATATAAGTGTTTATTTTTAATTAATTATTGGTTTTGTGGATGTACATATAATAATGAAGATTTATTTTAGATATTAGAATTTTGACATTCTTTTAATAAGAAAATAAATTTTTTTGTAAATCTTCAAAATATACTTTGGTTGATATAATAGATATATTTTTTAATTACTTTTAAACAATAAAAACTAAGATCCTCGAAAAAAAATAAAGAAATAATAATATATTCCATAGGTTTTTCTTTGAAATTTTATTTTATCTTGATTAGTGATTGTTTAACTATAATATTTTTTTAATCATTTTGTTCATATAATTAATAAATTTGTTTCTATTTTGAACACATTTTAAGTATCAAGGATTTAGTTTGAATGACCATTATGAACTAGAAGATGTTTAATCAATATTTAAATATTGAATTGAAAAAGAAAGAATTGATAATGGGATGATTTCAAATTGTCTTCATTATTAAGACATTGCTCTCTCATATTAATTTACTGAATATCCAATTCATTTTTGGGTGGAAAGAAAAGGTTTAAAGAAAGCATTTTATTTTATTATAAAAAGAACTATCGCTTTAGCATTTGGGGTTGGAAATTTTGGAATTCAAACTTAGACATTTCTATTAAGATGGCGAAAGGAATTGAAGACATATAGAGGATAGATAGGAGAAGAAATAAAAAATTGATACCTGTATATTTCTATCAAGCAAAGAGGAAAGATAGAAGACCTCGACAAGATTTCTCTAGATTTCTCTACTTAGGGTGACATGTTATTTTATGTTTAGCTTGAAGTCTTTTTATTGAGTTTTATTTGGATTTTTAAAGCAAGCATATTTGAAAGTAATATATTTTGATTGTATAATAGGATTTTCTTTATTTTATTATAACTAATTTCTATTAATTCAACTATATATTCATGTATAAGTATTTATCTTGAACATTTTCATATTTTAATAGATGTATTAGATACAAGTAAACAATATTTGGATTATTTCATAATCTATTTTTGTTTGAGGAATAATAATTAGTTGCATAGTTTAATTGATTCTTTAACTACATAATTCCCTCTTTTATCTTTGCAATCAATCTATAAATATTGTGTGTAATTTATTTTATTTTTACTCCTATTTATTTAGGATAAAAATAAGTTAAATAGATTAATTACTTTTATTTTGATTTATTATAATAGAATTATAGTTAGATTTAGAAAATTTCTAAACAAAAGTGTCATTTTGAGAAGAATTATTTTTAGTGGATAATTGAGCCCACATTCACTCAGGAACTACCATACCAAACAAAATTGAATCTAATTAAAACTAATCGTTGGATGTTTCACACTCATTACATAGTTATTCTAGAAGCAATATCATATGATATAAATTCAAACTCTGAAAAATTACACACTCAATTTTCCACTAGTTAACAAATATATTTTTCCACTTATCTATCAAGGCCTAGAATTAATGACATTTTTGTTGTCAGCTTCCCATCTTTGACCCTTTTAAACCTCCATTTCCATCCCCTTACTACCCTCTTTTTGGATAATACAAGGAATCATATGAGTTAGGGATTTTAGGGTAAATATTTAATCAATGTTGATTATCTATGGTATTTGAATGAATTAAAAGAGCTTAATCATGATGAGGCTATGATTCAAGGTTTGAAGCAAGTCATGCACCCCCTTTAAGGCTCTTCGAAATGAGCTACAGGTTGGACATGTACAAGCGCCTACCATATTTGTTTGTATATGTCAGTTCTCTTGGGATTAGTTTTGAGATCCTTTCCCACCTATCGAATTGGACTGTTATTTCACATGGAGTTCATAGTTGGCCTACCACTTCAACAGTTCAAACCTAACAAGATGAGGCTAATATTGGAGTGCTTTTGTTCATGTCTCTTCATCAAGAATGTGACCACCTAACCCTAGTTTAGCACTCTCTTGCACTTACATTCCATATTAGTGTTTAAATTATGGGACCCCTAGTATCTTACTCAAAATAGGACCATAAGTTATGGAATATTCCAATATACTTAGCTTCTTTAAACCTTCTGGATCTAGGTATGCTAACCAATGACCTGATCACTCATAGCGAGAATTGGCTAGCGATGTCCGCTAATCTCCCTTCGAATATTCCAAAATTCGAACGGAAATAGGGAGAAGACCCAGGAAACCATGTCATGACTTTTCACCTATGGTTTTCATATAACAGTATCATAGACGATAATATTCAAATATGGCTATTTCAACGCACCCTTATTGAGCCAACAACAAAATGGTATATTGACTAGCCTTCTGCATCACATGGAAACTTTAGCTCCCTAACTACAACATTCCTCACATTCTTATAGCTTTCAGTTCGTCATGACTTGGGCCTAGATGTTATGAAACCAGCTCACAAAAAGATATAAAAGAGAGATCAACACCTTAGAATTCAACCTCCTCGAGGGGGGAACATCCTTTACATTACAAAAATGAGCAATTCTTGGATGATACAAATGAAAAGATCTCCTTTCTATATATAGGAGTCTAAGGGGTCATAACATAATCAGAGCCAACATAACAATAATAATCTAAGGGCACAATAATAACAATTGTGGGCTTCTATGGGGCACAATAATAGCAATATGGGCACTACATGGGTACATAGATATAATAAGTGGGTTTTAATAACAACAATAGGGGGTTACACTAGTAGTATAGGGGCCTAACATGCCCCTCTCCTTCAAAAAGTGTTGTCCTCAACACTTGAGTAGTTCTTGATGCTTCTGTATAAAATTCCTGTCCTCCCATGTGGAATCTTCAGCAAGTAAGTTCTTCCACTTGATGACATACTCTGAAATTGATCGATTTCGTAGCTTTCAGGTTCTTGTTTTTGTTACTGCTCCCAATTCCAATATGATTTTTCCTTTCTCTTCAATTTCTTGAAATATTGTTTGAATTGGGATCTTTTGCATATTTTGAATAAGTGGCGATACTTCTTCATCCTTCTTCCATTATCCCTTGCTTCGTTTATCTAATCTGGTTAGATAATAGAAATAGCACAAAACAATGCTTCCACATCCTCATCCTTTCTTGAGAGTGCATATGAAACGAAATTGTTCTTCCATTTTCTATAGATGATGTCAAAGTCATGATCCATTTTTACCTTGAAGAGTCTTCCCATTCGGTAAGGTAACCATTTTTTAAGTGCATGTAGTATTGCCAAAATTTCCTTCTCATAAATAGTTTGCTTGAGATGTAGTAGTAAAAATACCCAATCACTTATATCAAAAAAAATTTCACTAAGATGTTGATCTACCTATTGTTTCATTTGATTTTGCACTGAAGTGGCATTATCCTTTAAAAGTTGGATAACTTGTTGTTGATGCTCGATGTGATCTTTCACTGCTTGAACCTTTTTCTTCTTGATATGTCCTTCTATCACTAGAGTTTGAGGAGTGTTAGTTTCTTCCAATCCTTTACAAGATATGGTCAAATTCATTTCTTGATGCTCGACATGATCTTTCACTTCTTGAACATTTTTCTTCTTGATATGTCCTTCTATCTTGATAGTTTGAGGACTGGTAATTTCGAGCAATGAATTAAAAGATATGTTTGGATTCATTTCTTCTTTCTCGATGTGATCTTTCACTTCTTGCACCTTTCTCTTCTTGATATGTTGTTATATCTTGAGAGTTTGAGGGGTAGTAATTCTTGCCAATGCTTTACAAGATATGGTCTGATTCATTCCTTCTTTCTCTAGGGTGGGGTCCTGGCGTATATCCTCTTCTTTCGATGTTTCTTGATCCTTTTCTTGATCCTCTTCATATTTTATGTAAAATAATTTCTTCTCGACACACTTATGACCTTTAGTGCATTTGCTATCACAATTGTAACAAAGCCATTTTTCTCTTTTTTCTTCCAATTGTTGTGGTGTAACCCTTGTAAGTTGTGGAAGGCTAGAAGAAACAACACCTCCATCTTTATAGTTGTGAGGGGTATGTTTCCTTGTTTCCATAATTTCTCTTTCCACTATGTCACAAAGAACTTTTACTCTTTCCAATTGTTTTGGTGTTGCTCTAAAGAAGGTGTTGCTCTTTTTGTCCTCATAATCTGCTATCATTTCCTCCGGGAAAATTGACCACGTAACAAGTTTTTTACGAGAACAAAGCCCTTCATAACATAAAAATTCATCTAGTTCTAAGTATGAAGATGTAATACATACCTTTTGTAATAGTGGTACACCATGTAGATCAAAATATTGCTCCATATCCATCTGAAGTATCCAATTTACTGGATCCTTTCCATCAAACTTCGTCATCTTCCTTTTTCTTGATTTTAGGAGCTCAATCTTCAAACGACTATAACTCTGTACTTTCGGATCTTTAAGTTCTGAAATTGTGACCTGTAGTAGCTCTCTGTGTCCTCTTTCCAATGCGACCAGTCATATCCAAATTGGATTCTCTAAGGAAGGGTTATGCCAAATCTCCCACAGTGACTTGATTATAGACTAGTTCAGTAGAGCGAACTTGTATGACGTGCCACGTGTGACTGTTTCGACCTTTGGCTTTAAAAAATATATACAAGAAACTATTGTCCATCCTCTTTCTATACCTTCCTACAAAATTTCAATCTGATTCACAAAGAGAAAGTTATGATGATTCTCCCCAGGTCACCTGTTTGGAATGCAATTGAGGAGTCTGCAAAAGACCAAATTCCTTATATCATATCTCCACAAATATAGCGCGAAAAGTTCTAAAATTTGGACCAAAGGTTCAACATTATTTCTTCTCAAATGGGTTTTTTTTTAGCTTCTGAAACATCGCCAAAACAAATTATAGCGAAAATGCCATGATGACCTATTTGGAGCAGCGAAACCCTAGAATCCAAAGCTCTGATACCAAATGTTATGAAACCAACTCACAAAAAGATAGAAAAGAGAGATCAATGCCTTAGAATTCAGCCTCTTCAAGGGGGCACCTCCTTTACATTACATAGATGAAGAATTATTGGATGATACAATGAAAGGCCTCCTTTATATATATAGGAGTCTAAGTGTCCATAACATAATCAGAGTCGACATAAAATAATTAATGTAAGGGCACAATAATAACAATAGTGGGCTTCTATGGGGCATAATAATAACAATATGGGCACTACATGGGTACATCAATATAATAAGTGGGTTGTACTAATAACAATAAGGGGTTACACTAGTAGTATAGGGGCATACACTGGAGCTCCTCACCCACTTCAAACAAACACGTGCTACCCACATATCAGATTGTCTCTACGAATGGCAAAAACATTGTAGCTTATGCAAAGCACAGTTTGAAAGACAAATTCCTCCTCGACATATTTTTGATATCCTTTAGATCATAAATTTCAAAAGACGTGGCAAATTCATCCATGCATAATAAGGAAGAAGCCATTAGGAAAGCTCAATAGTTAGAGCTTATTTACACCCAGTTTGGATATATCTATCATGTGCTTCCATACATGCCACGCCTGCAGATTTATAAAGAGACACTAGGTGAATCCAATGTTTTTGATGGATTGATAGGGTCCAAACCCAAAACTAACTCAGCAACGCCTACAATTACCCTAGATACTCGTTTGATGGCCAAGCATTTGATTCTACACAAAACTCACCACCATTACAACATACATGATGGTACCCTAGCCAACCCACGCTGATGCAAAATATGATTAGTAGGGTTAACTAGTATCAGCCGCCACATGGAGGCCCATACCCTCCCCCATAGGGAAACCAATACTCCTATAGGAATATGGATGCAATTCCCCCTTCCGATGATCTAAAAATCACTCGTAAGTGATCTTAGTTAATTAATTAATGAATTAAAGTATTACAGACTCATGTGTTGGTATGTGTCTACGTTATCTTAGGCAACAGATCAATCAAATTGCAAAATACACAAACACTAGAAAATGGAAAACAGTAAGAGAAACACAGTAAGTAGATATATGGACACAACAATTTAACAAGGATTTCACCCAATCCTTTTGGGCTATGTCTCCGATATAGCTTTCAGTGGTGGCATTTTCTTATTGTGTCTTTAGAGTAGAGATTTTACAATGAGGAGCTCAATTTCAATCTCGTGAAATAGATGATTCTTAGTAGGGTGGTTCTTGGATTCCCCAAACCAATAGAGTGCACAGAGTCTTTCCTTACCAAGTCTCAACCTCTGTGGTCTTTAATGGCATGAGTGAAATGTTGAGCTCAATTCCCGATAGATGTCCTCACAAGGATTGCTTGAACTTTTCAAGCCTGGTTATGTCTGCTCGATGTTACCTTAACTCTGCATGTCAGCTTGACTCTATGTTTTCTACTTCTTGCTTCACTACCTCTTTCTCACTTGTCTCTGTTCTCCTCCTCCTCTGTTCTATTCTCTATCTATTCATGGCTTAAAGCGAACTTGTCTCATGACTGTTTGCTTCCTCTTCTGCCCCCTTGGATTGCCTACTGCTATTCGCTTAGAGTTCCCTACCTCTGTGTCATCACCAATGTCTCACAAGGAAGTGGCCACTTGTCCTCTCATGAACTGTGCCAAATCATCCTCAAACGGTTCAGTATTTCAGTTGCGCTGTGTAATGATTCATCTGCCAACTCAGTGGTCAAATCAAACTTCAAACTTTATGTGTTGTAGCTTATCTTCCCTTCAGATCCGATTTCTCATTGGGTGCAATCTTCGCCGTCAGATCTGGAGCCCCCAGATCCTATGGTCTTCGCTCTTATCGCGCGGTTGATTTGCTCGACCATTAGCCCATGATGAGAGGTGGTTTTCTCTCTCATCTACTAGACACACATTGTGCAATGTATGGAATCACTCGTTCTCCTACCAAATCTGCCTACCACCCAATATGCCTCTGATATTTCGCTGGTTTTGGAGTGCAAGGCCCACCTTTTGCTTTAGCGCTTTCCCTACAGTTTCCCATCTTCCCATGTGACCAAGCGCTTCATGGATTTTCCTTCTCGAGGGGTTTTTCCCAAGGATGCGTGATTAGTGCTAATTGCACATCAGAAATGACCTTCGTTTTCCGATATGGACTTCCTAATTGCTAGTTTGTGTCCTGTATAGTCTCCATGGGCCTTCATTAGTGCACTTTGACCGAGGTCCTCATCATTCCTTGCTGGCTACAAACTGCCACTATCCATAGGTCTTCCTGATAGCTCCTTTTTTACAAGTTTTGAAGTCTGTCATGATTTTGATACAGTCATAGGACTTTGAGAATTTTTTTTTGGATCCAATTCGAATCAAGGCCTTCCCATTGAAAAGGCTTTTGGACCACCAAAAGTTGGTTTTCACGTATCGACTAAGTGAGGGTACAATTGTCTAACTTTTCCAATCTCTATCCACTTTACACTGCTCGACTTTGAACTCTTGAGCCTAACTCTGAGGTACTCAACATCTCTCCTGTGCACCGTCCTCACCTTCCCATCCAGAACTGTGTCTTCCCGCAATTCATTAAGATATTCTGGTAATAGATTATCAATAGAAGCAAATTGAATCTGCTCTTTGGCATCTTCAATTAGTGAAGGTTCAAACAATATCAAGCAATCTACATTTATGACTGAGTAGATGTGCATGTAAGCTGGTAGATCAAGGTGAAAAGAATTCTCACCAATCTTCTCAAGTATCTTGAAGGGTCCATACTTGATAGGCTTTAGTTTTTTACCTTCACCTTGCATCATGTCCTTGCTGATATATAGCCAAAATTGGTCACCAACTTAGAAACTATGCTCCATACAATGCTTGTCATGCCTTGCCTTGCATTTGGCTTGGCTCTTTTCCAGCTATTCCTGTACTGCCTAGTGGATCTCTTGGATCTGTTCAATGAACCTAATTTCCGTGTCCACATCACTGTCCCTCAACTATGGTGTCTTTACCAAAGACAAAATCCAAAGGAGACCTTCGGGTGAAACCAAAATAGGTCTCAAAAGGAGATCTCTATGTAGAAGAATGTTTTTCTCTATTGCAAGCATGTTGCACGTAACATAAATGTTCATCCCAAAGCTTAGGATGCTTGCTGCAATATCCCTTGAGTAATTGGATCACTGTCCTGTTAACTACTTCTATTTGGCCATCAGTTTGTGGATGGAAGGCTATGCTTTTCTTCATTTTGGTGTCCATCAATTCCCACAGACTTGACCAAAACTTCCCCACAAATTAGGTGTCTCGATTAGATACAATGGAAGTGGGTAACCCAAAATGAACCCATACATGTTGAAAGAACAGTTTTTCAGTTTGTTCAGCTGTAATCTATTTATTACAAGGTATCAAAATACACATTTTGCTAAACCTATCCACAACAACATATAGATAATCATGACCTTTCGTAGATTTAGGCAGTCCTCCAACAAAATCCATGGAAACACTTTCCCAAGAGTGAGAAGGAACTGGTAATGGAGTGTACAAGCCTAGTTTTCCATTGCTGGGCTTGCTTTTTGCACACATAGTACACCCTCTTACATATCTAGAAGTTATCTCATTCATTTTTGGCCAATAACAAAATCTTTGTAGCTGTATAGCTATTTTACTTACCCCAAAGTGACCCGATATTAGAGAAGTGTGTGCTTCTCAAATTATCTTTACTCTTTCAGTTTGTGGAATGCATAACTTCCCAGAATGATATAAGAGCTGGTCCTATACATGATAATCAAATTCTTCTACTCGTTTGCCTTGACATAAAGTTGCATATACATCTTTAAAGTCTATATCTTGAGCATATTGTTCAGTGCAACTCTCATGTAACATAGAATTATGCTTAAGTATGGTAGATGCATTTATAATGGGTCTAGATAACATATCTGCAACTTTATTATGTATGCCCTTTTTATATCTAATGAATAAATGAAACTGTTGTAGAAAATCCATCCATCTATAGTGTCTTGATTACTGCAACTTAGTTTGGGAGAGTATATATTGAAGTGGTTGATGATCAGTATGTATTACCATCTCTTTGCCCATTAAGTAATGTTTCCACCTTTTCACACTCTGTACTAATGCATACAATTCTTTATCATATGTAGGACAGTTAACTACTGCAGAATTAAATGTATCAGAATGATAACATATGGGTTTACTGTGCTGTGTCAACACTGCTCCCATGGCATAATCACTGGCATCTATTTGGATTTCAAATGGTCTTTGAAGATCAGTTAGTGCTAGTACAGGTGCTATACTAATATTTTCTTTCAAGGTGTCGAAGGCTTTCTGCTGTTTGCCTCCCCACTGAAACACCTTGTTCAATCTGTAGATTTTAACCCAGTACAGAAATTACCTGCATACGAATTCTAAATCACAGGAAAAATAAAAATGCGAGTGCATAACACATAAAACACATATACACAGATATTTCCCACTGGATCTCAAAACCGAGACTACCAGCTTGATTTTTCATATGTTCCTTTCAATGTTACAATACATAGTTATACATGTCGAAGCATCCAATACCATGGACCAAAAACCATCGCGTCCAAAACCATGGACCGAAAACCATAACGTCCAAAAAACATGTGCGAAAATCATGCACAAAACCATAGGTGGGTCCACCCAACCTAACATATGGTCCAAAACCAAAATTTTCTGGGGCGCTGCCCCGGACCCCATAAAGTGGGGTTATGGATACCCCTCAAACTCTCTGTTAACTATGTGGAAAGAATATAACACAACCCAACACAGGAGTCATTGATGATAAGTCCTTTCAAGGAATTCTATGATCTAGGTGGATATTGGTGGCCACCCACCTATTCCACTTGGACCACCACCATTGTTTCTCTTAGTTTTTCAGTTTCCTTAATTATAGTACAATTTACTATTTTTGGGATTTTTTTGGGTCCTGAACTTCTTGAGCGATTTTGAGGCCCTAAACGATTTTTTTGTAAAATCACTAGCTAGAAATATGAGATTTCTATTTGATATTTGTTGTAAGTAGTTGTAGTCTTCGGATATATCTTTTTAATGAGGTATCATGTGTGTCAAACAGAGATTGTACGCCAACGTTATGACCCCATGAAGTTGATGTACCAATTTACCCCAACCGAGCCCATAGTTTGGTATTTCCTCTCCTAGGGTTAGGTTTTTGGATGCTTTGGGCTTTTCCATGATTTCTCTATAATAAATGGGCCTTCAAGTCTCATAGTAACATAGTTTAGAGGCATGTAGCTGCCACATCTCTTCTCAGAGGTAAGCTACCATCACCTAAGGTAGTTTATTTCAATTTTGTATGTAAGCATATTTTAGTTCTTTGATATTAATGAAATGAAGTTTTATGTCTACTACATCTTTGTGTTTATGGTTATATCTGTAATGCATTGTGTTCCTATTTAAATTTAGATCAGTGGTATTAGAACGGTCTACTCTTTCTCAATCTTTCTTTGCATGTCCCCAACGAGGTCGGGGTATAAGGAGTTAGGGCTCGATCTGGATGAACCTTTGCAAGACCAGCCTCACAAAGACCGATGACCGTGCATGGGGGAATAAAAGAAAGAGGAGGGAGCAAGAGATCCTATTCAAACATTACTCAAAGAGGCCTTCAAGAAACAAAGGAACGTGATGATGTATAACTTTTCCTAGATCCTTCAACGATTGCCCACTGGCAGTGAATCCACATCCAGGAGCTATTCTAGAGGCACCAGTCATTTTAAGGTACAAGTAAACTTTGAGATTCACGTGTTTGAGGGAAAAATAGATGCAGACACCATAGATAAATGGTTAAATATGCTAGAAATATATTCTTATGTTCATGATTTTTCTAGCTGGGAAATTATTACATTTTCTCTTCTCAAAGCTACCCCCCATGTCAAGGACTAGTAGGAAACCTATTGTGAGTAGAAGGATGAAAGTACGCCCTCACTATTTTCAACTGTACCCACTTGGAATTCATTCAGGAAAGCCACCAAGGTCCAATACTACCATTTTGGGACCTATGTGGATAAAGACATAAAGTGGACCACATTGCGGCAAGGAAGGGACCAAGATGTGCCAATGTTTACCAATGTTTTTCGTACCCTTCACATGAATTTGGGTATCAAGGATTCTAAGAAACATTTGGTACTTAAGTACCACGACTGCCTACGCAAGTACATCTAGGATGAGATGAATTTCCTAAACATCTCCTTGCTCAGCACGACATATCAATATGTAGTCAAGATCGAGCAAAAGTTTAAATAGAAAAATCGAGACTTGGGATGTATGATTACGAGGTAATGGAAAGGTGCCCCCAAATTGAAAAACAAAGGAAAAAGTCAAGGTGGGGCAACCTGAGAGAGCCCGCCAAATACACAAGCAATGAAAAGCACTGTGAAACTGAAGAAGGACACGTGAAACTGGTGTGAGTTCCATAAGAGCTCCAATCACAACAAAAGTGAGTGTCAGTCCAAGTAGTTACTACTGGCCAAGTTGAAGGCTTCGAACCAAATGCATGTTTCGACTCTCAGTCAGAACCTAACAAGGGGAATGAAAAAGGGAAGAAAATTATCAATATAGAGCCCAACACCACCGATGCCACCATGAAGATCCATAAGGAGGAACCCGAAAATATACAGGAGGATGGGTGCCTCATCCACTCTGAGATGTGGTTAAAGGATTCCCCACTACAATTCATTTTCTATAGCAGGAGCCAAAAGAACCTCATTTCAGTAGATTTTGTGAAGTGGCTTGGCTTACCGACCATAAGGTACCAACAACTGTACACCATTGGGTGGCTTCACCAATGATGGGATCTTCGCATCATTCATTAGTGTTACCTTCCATACAACATCAAGCCCTTCACTGATGAGGTATTTTGTGACATTGATCCTCTTAATGTTTGTGATTTATCATTATCCCAACCATACTTGTGGAAGTGACATGTTGTGTATGGTCTAAGGTCTCATGATGTTATTATTATCTTGGGAAATAAGTTGTACAAGATATTGGAGGTAACACCAGCTACTGCCATCTCTTTGGTTACTACAAAACAATGCGGTAAGATCTTTTCCAAAAATGGGAAATTTGTTTTCCTAATGATACACCCTCAGGGAAAGAAGAAGATGATATCCAAATCCTCTAGAGAGGGGCCCTTTGCATGACAACAAAAGATGGACAAGGTCATGGAGTAGTACGAGGACATCTTCACCTCCCCTGCAGGGGTGCCTCTGCACTTCCAAGTCAAGCACTCCATCAATTTGACCTCAGGTGCACTATTTACCAATTGACCAATCTATCAGAGCTTTGTTATGGAGAATGATGAAATCAAGAGGAAGATTCAGGAGCCGATACAAAAAGGTCACATATGGCCAATTTCATCACCTTGTGGGAGATTGATCATGTTGGTATAGAAGAAGGATGGGACTTGGAGGCTCTTGATTGAATATCAGGCATTGAAAAAGATCATTGTCTGGAATAGGTACTTGATCCCAAGGATTGATCACCTTTTGGACCAACTCAAGGTTGCCAAATATTTCAATAATATCGACTTGAAGTCTGGATATCACCAGGTACCAATCAAACCCTCCGATGTATGGAAGACTACCTTCAAAGCCAAGCAGGACCTGTGCGAATGGTTGGTTATGCCTTTTGGGTTAACAAATTCTCCTACAACCTTCATGAGGCTATTGGATGACATCTTGTAGACCTTCACAAACTCATTTGTAGTGGTATACCTGGATGGCATCATGATATTCAGCCAAATGTTGGAAGAGCAACTCCACCACATTTGACAGGTTATCCAAACACTATGGCAACATGGGCTATGTGCCAATTTCGAGCAATGAATTTTTTTTGCATGACCCGGGTTCAATATATGGGATACATTCTTGACCAACAGGGGGTGCATGTGGATGCAACCAAGATCCAACTCAGTTGTAATTGATCAACCCCAACCTTCTTTCACAGAGATTCATAGCTTTCTCGGTCTTGCCAATTTCTACCATAGGTTCATGTTGGGGTTCTCTCATAGCACTTGGCCCTTGAGTCAAGTCACAAAGGGAGGAGACAAAGAAAAATTCTTTTGGTATAAACACCACCTATGATCTATAGTAGTGCTCACATTACCACACTTGCAACAACCATTTGAGATCGAGATAGATACCTTTGACTATGGTATTGGGGTAGTCCTTACTCAACAGGGGCATCCAATGGCATATCATAGTGAGACACTTTCAGATAGAGTACTGAAGTATTCCACTTATGACAAAGAAATGTATTCCATTTTATAGGCGTGTTGAGAATGTAAGCAATACATTTTGGGGAAGGAAACGATCATCCACACCAACCACCAACCCCTATAGTTCCTACACATGCAAGGGAAGTTGCATAATGATCACCACCTAAATTGGTTGACATACCTACAATAGTTCCATTTTTATATCAACTACAAGAAGGGAAGTACCAATAATAGTGCAGATTTCCTCAGTTGACCATCGATCATGGAATTAACCACCATGGCCGACTCTTGTGGGCACAGGAATTTTGATTTGCCACTTCTCTGCAAAAGCGACCCAGAATTCATCCACACATACTAGACGCTCTTGGACGGTAAGTAAGTTCCATATTTTCACGTATAGGATGCATTATTATGCCACCTAGGACACCTTTGTGTTCCTTTAAGTGAGCATCATAATATGATTTGGGAAATGCACTACAGTCAGGTCGTCGGGCATTTCGAGGTCATGAGAAGAGGCATTACGGTAAAAGCATTTCTATTGGCCGAATCTTTGACAATATGTCAAGAAGTATATCAGATCCTACATTACCCATGCCATTGCCAAACGAACCATTAAGAAGAAAGGCCTCTATACTCTATTACCTACCCCTAGTTGACCTTGGGAATCCATCACCATGGATTATATGTTGGGCCTTCCTTCTACTAAGCATGGAAATGACTATGTTTTTATGGTCATCGACAGATTCTCAAATATGGCCACTATGGCAGCCTGCAAGAAGAATATCACAATAAAATCCACTGCTAAACTCTTCTTTGAATGACTAGAGGTACACTTTTAGACCCCACAGTCTATCATATTAGATCAGGACAACAGGTTCCTTAGTACATTTTGGTTGAGTCTCTGGTAAATGTTAGACAACAAGCTCACTAAGTCCACAAATTTCCATCCCCAAAGTGATGGCTAGACAGATGTCTTCAATAGGATGATCATATGCGTTATGCACATGTATAAGTCAAAGAATCCATACACAAGGGATGAGAGCCTCCCCTATGTCCAACACAACTATAACCAGGCTTTCCATAACTTGACTAGCCACAACCCTTTTTAGATGGGCTTGGGATTCCAACCACTATGTACCATTGATGTTGCCATACCATTTGCAGCTACTTAGGTAGATTCGGCTAATGTCCTGTCCAAAGTTGACAACGAAAATGACTTCTCTGAGAACATTAAGAATATCTTCCAATAGGTCCATGACATATTCGATAGATCCAATGCCAAGTACAAGCAGTGGCATGATGAGCATCAAGTGCCACACAATTTCCAGGTGGGTGATGAAGTTTGGTTACATTTGCAGAAGGAATGCTTTGCTGGGCCCCACCGCAAGCTTTTCCCTCTCTTATATGGGTCATACACTAGCACAAGGGTAGTAGGGGACAATGCCTTTGAGTTTAGTGTTCTACCATTCCTTAGTCTTAACGTAGTGTTCAATGTGTACCACCTTTGGGCCTACTTTCCACCATTGTTGGACACATTCGACATTGCATAGCAACTCACAACAACAAAGTTAAACCCTAACTACATGGAACAAGAAACAACTAATCAGATTAGGGAGACATAGATCAAGAACACCTGACATAAAAGGATCCAATGATATCTATTTGTCAAAGCATGCCAACTGCTTCACCAAGGAAACTGACTCACCAAGAACTAAGTTCAACACAAGTTTCCTCATGTCATGGAGGAACTCAATGGAATGGGAACCATTGCTTCGTAAGGGGGGAGGAATGATCCAGGTGGATATTGGTGGCTGCCTCCCTATTCCACTTGGACCCCCACAATTGTTCCTTTCAGTTTCTCAGTTTCCTGAAATATAGCACAATTTACAATTTTTGGTAGTGTTTCAGGTCCTAAACTTCTGAAGCCATATGGATGCCCTAAGCGATGTTTTTTTGGAAAATCATCGGTGGAGAATATGACTTATGAGATTCGTATTTGTTGTTGGCATTTGTATTGCTTGAATATATATTTTTAATGAGGTATCGTGTCTGTCGAATGGAGATTATATGCCAATGTTACTACCCCGCGAAGTTGATGTACCAATTTGCCCCAATGGGCCCCATAGTTTGGCATTTCATCTCCTAGGGTTAGGTTTGTGGATATTTTGGGTTTTTCCAATATTTCTCAATAATAAATAGGCCTTCAAGCCTCATTGTAACATAGTTCAGAGGGTCCCGGATGCGGGTGAAAGGGACAGTTAACAGGACGGTGGCGGCGGGAGGAGCAGGCATGTGGAGTATGCCCTGCGCCACCTGGCCTCACCTGTTGTATGCCTTCAATACACCTGAATTCTCATTCAAGGCCGAGATAATGTGGCTCATCAATCTACATAGGTTCTCCTGCTATTATTCAATGACACTCCTCCACCACAGTTCAATTCTCTTCATACGCTTGTTAGGCCTCTTTGCAGTTTCAGTGCTCTATTCGGAAGATGATTTAGGGGTTCATGGTGTTCAGGCTCGTGGAGCCGCTGCTGTGTTGGTTTTCCTGGATTGCCATAACCCCTTCAGCATTCTCATCAGTTGTATGCCCTCAAGCTCTCTCAATTCTCTGATTCATTGGTTAATTCGGCCCCTTCCAGTCTTCTCTGTTGAAAAAAAAAATTGTTGTGTGCCATACTCTCTCTACTCCAGGCAACATGACCATCCTGTGGCAAAGAATGGGCTGTCGTCAAGGTGGAATTCATGGTCGTCCCCTGCGCCATGCTTCTTCCTCTTCCGTGGATACATTTCTTGGAACTACTTCTGAAGGTCATCCTGCTCCCAGGTGAGGTCGTGGTCATGGCCGGGGACAGAGGACGACAATATCAAGCCCCCGATACACCCATGAGCACTTGGCCCGCTTTCAAATCCCCTGCACTTTAAGCGACCATTACTTCATTGCCACTATCACGATTCAGCTAAGTGAGGGTGCTATAGGCATGGCCTTGGCAAATCCAAATCCTTCTTCGCAGCCGAGGGTGGAAGACATGCCAAGCACCTCTCAGAATCTTTGCGAGAAGGATGACGCTCCAAAGGACGCTGCTTTACAGGTCAAGTCTGCCATGGCGTGTTTAAATTGTCCGGGTGAGAAGGTTCCGCCAAAAGAAGAGGGGCCTCCCTCTGATGATGATGACCTCTCCAGTTTCGGTTGGCCGATTGTGGAAGAATTGCCCTCCACGGCTCAAGTTCATTGATGAGGTTGTCGTTATTTTTTTGCAGCTTTCATGTCTGTTCATGGGGAAATGCTCAGTTTTTTTCTGTCTATGTTCATTTGTGTTCTGTCCATGTTAACAGTTCGAGTCAACCGTATCACCTCTGTTATGCAGTTTTGGACCACCAGAGAGTCTACATTTTGTCATGGTGGTTCCGGTTTAAAGGCTACGGTAATAGTCTTTGCTCTAGATGGTATGCCGCTAGTTCCTATGGGTTATCTGTCAATTTGCCATGTGTGTAAGCCATCTTCCAGGCTAGAACTCTTGAGACTGTCGCCTCGTTGTAATTTTTTTTTGTATTAATAATAGGAGTAGACTTTTTCAAAAAAAAAAAAAAAAAACATAGTTCAAATGGATGTAGCCACCACATATCTTCTCAGAGATAATCTTCCATCGCCTAAGCTAGTTTATTTCCATTCTCTATGTAAGCATATTTCAGTTCTTTGTTATTAATGAAATGATTTTTTTTTTTCTACTACATATTTGTGTTTATGGTTATATCTATAATTTGTTGCATTCCTATTTAAATTTAGATCTTTTTATGGGTGGAGTTGTAACACTCCCATTAGATGGAGTGATCAAGTGAACAGGATACTTATTGGACCAGATATGTTGGCATATATGCAATAGAAAATGACGGTTATAAAGAAGAACATAAAGGCGACACAGGATAGAAATAAGAGTTATGTGGTTCAACATAGGGTATTCAATGCATTTGATGTTGGGGAGCATGTGAATTTGCGCATCAAGCCCAAGAAAATCTCTTTGAGGAATGGTTCATGGGCGAAGTTGGCACCATGGTATTGTGGGCATTTCGAGTTCCTTGAGAGGATTGGACTAGTGTCATATCAACTTGCACTGCCTCCAACACTGAAATTCCATGATGTTTTCCATGTTTCATTGCTTAGGAAATATATAAAGGATGTTGATCATGTTATTGATTGGTCTGTATTGTAGGTGGAGCAAGAAGGAGAGTTCCAACCAGAGCCTGAGTGCATACTGCAGTGAAACATCTCATGCTCAGGAACATAGCCATAGAGAAAGTTAAAGTGTAGTGGAAGCACTTTGGGCCTGAAGAGCTACATGGGAGATGACAAATAAAATGCAGGCCCTGTAACCTTCATTTTTTTCCGGTTGAGGCCAATAAATTTTGGCTTGATGTTGGTATAGGTTTGGAATATGTTTTTTTGATGTTTTAGTATATGTATGTATATGCATATGGATTTAAATCCAACAATGAGCTGAGTTATAATGATCCAATAAGAGATATGGTTGTTATTGTTGGAAACCTAATCCTCTAAGAGTTGGTGTGGAAGCCAGATAGACTAAGGAAGTCCAAGGGACCTTGGGATGTGGAACCCAATGGTCACACACTATAAATGTATATAATTTGTTAATACTAGAGGCACTCTCCTACTTATCATTCATATTCTGTTGCTGCCATGTGTGTGTTTAACATGATATCAAAGAAGGTACCTTGCTAAACTGCTCAATATTGTGTCAGCCACTAGTTTTGTGGCATTAGTGTGC
Source organism: Pinus taeda (assembly GCA_000404065.3). NCBI lineage: Eukaryota > Viridiplantae > Streptophyta > Pinopsida > Pinales > Pinaceae > Pinus > Pinus taeda. The sequence continues at coordinate 32,547 of APFE030712370.1, forward strand.
ATTTCAACTATGCCATCTATTATCTCGCTCCCTTCAAGTCCTAGTATCATACCTCCTCATACGTTTCATATGTGTTTAATTCTGGGTTCTTTCAACTTTGTCATATGCATTTAATACATGTATTACACTCAAGGATTCATGTACGTTGGTGCGATGGGAACAACCATTCGACTAAAGGAATCGTGGTATTACTTTGTTGTGGTATTGTATTACTCTTACGCATCATGGCACTAGTTTCATATTATGTTGTAGGTTACATAATGTTTCTAGTTGTAAACACTGCACCATTCACACTTCCATTTTCTCATATTACACTTGCATACCTGGTAGTCGATTCTCCGTTGGCTTGTCCCTCCTCACTATGGCTATGCAGGATATCACAGCTCCGGTTAATATTCTAGTGTCAACTCCCATTGCAAATGCTACCCATACCATACATGTGTTTTCTCCATATACATGTATCCACCTCCATAGAACACGACTCACTGAATCACTGCTTCCCTACACGTTAATACTCGCTCTCTCATCAATCATACAATTGCTCCATTCAAATACCATCATACCAAAATTGTCCATATACGTTATATTAGTGCTGTGTAGGCAGAAATCGCAATTGAAAATGTTTGCCTGACATCTCATGCGGTTTTAATATGTAACGTTGGTTTTGATTAACCCAATTAGAGTAAAATCCCAAAGTACAGTTGAATACCTAAATTTTCCACACTAAAATCTATCATTAATTCTCCTCATGTTAAAAATGTTATAGCAATGAAAATGTAGAAACAAAAAATATACACCGCATCAATTCAATATTCAGTACTCCATGTCTGAGTTCTCAGAGTCGGTGGATAATTTTACGTCCCTATTAACATGGAAAGATAAGAAAATATGGATATGACAACACCTTAAATAATTGATGCGGAGAACATGAATAGTGTTGGAAATAATTACTCTTGACAACATGTTTCCACCGCTGCACTGGACATTACCTCACCGTCACCGCCATGACTTAATGAGACTTCAAGGGGCGCATAGCCATACTAGTTGAGTTTCAAAGAGCCATCACTGCCTCATACCATTTAGCATCGAAACGGAAAATAACCAACTTAGTTTTTGTATAAATGTAGACGAGGCATAGCCCGGATGCATGGAATCTGAATTCTATCCAGTTGTAGCTACTTGATATTTTGTAAACTAATGTTTTCCTTTATGTGTTATTTAAAAATCGTAGCTGTGTTATTCTCTTATTACTTTGTTTCGACGTTTTCTCTATAACTTTCATTTGGTATCATGGCATTGTGCTCTGAATTCTTTCATTTAGTATCAGAGCCAACTTGGAGTTGGTTGAATCACGGAGTCATCCTTTATTTGATGAAATTCAGTGAGAACCTGTTGTTGTGCATAGTCGAGTAGAGTTACATTGCTGACAGAAGCTCTGTGTTGTCAAATAATGCTGCAGTGCTCACAGAGTTCTTGTAGAATATTTGTGATGCCTAACCACCCATATGTAGTCTATGGAGTGGGCAGTGTGATGTTTCAAAGTGATAGAGAGACATCTCATGTCATTGCTATGGATTTGAGTAGTTGTAGTTTGAGTCGTTGCTTCGATCAAGTCTTGAATTAGAAAGAAAGTATGGAAATAAACCGAGTCTCCATAAAGACGAGTGAAGAATCTAGCCTATGAGAGGAGAACGGTTGTGGGATCAAGTCAACTTAGTGGGAGTGTATTCGGGCATGTCATCCATGTTGGAAATTAATTCCAACTGTAGATCACGTCTCATTGCAAATCGCATTAATTCTATCGTCTGTCCTCCACACTGCGACGCGACGTGATGCGATCGTAGATCGCAGATTGCAAACCTTAAGCCATTGGGCGTTAAGCTCTCCACTTTTGTCTTCTGCGATTGCGATACTGCGATGTGATGTTATCGCACATTGCAGATTGCCCATTTCTCACCTCTTCTCATGATAAAGTTTTGCGATGCGATCCCGATGCTCATCTATTGATTCGACGGCCCATATTTGTTCCCGCCAAATGCACGTCACCACCATACTGCATTTACGCATTTTACCTGTTTGTGTTCCCAATTAAGAAAGGTGGCTTTGTGCCATAACTGCTCACCAACAGCACTAAAGAAAAGCATGGCCGAGAAGGAAAGAACCAGCCTCGAGCCATCCGCAGCATTTATCAGTCACAAGTTTCCATACAACCGACTCAAGAATTACAGCTGAGACTCTGTCAGAGAGTTAAAGCGGTTGATGGACTGTTATGACCACTAATGCACTATATATGTGTAGACACAGTAGTATAGAAGATAGATGAGAGGTAATGCACAGCAGTGTAGAGAGAAAATTCCTTTCGTTGTGGAACTGAAGCGTTCCTGTTTGTAATGCCTCTGTTCAGAGGAAGACTATTTTGTAAACACCAGTTTTTTTTAATACAAGTTTCTTTTATGTGTTAAAGATCCTGTATTGGTATCAGAGCATTGTTCTCTGGTCTTTTGTGTTTTGGTATTTTAGCAGATTAAATATCCAACAAGTGGTATCAGAGCTAGTCTAGGCACTCAGTGAGTCAAAAACGAAGTTTGTTTTTCACTGTAGGAGCTATAAGAAGCTTGTTGAGCAGTTTTTCTCCAGCAGAATTATTGTTTTATTTTGTTTTAATTATAGAGTCAGTATCTCTTCGTTAAGATGGCAGATGCTAGAACTAGTTTGACAAATTCCCAACTACCTCAGTTTAATGGGAAAAATCATAGTTATTGGTCCATAACAATGAAAGCTTTGTTTGCTTCTCAAGGAATATGGGAGCTGGTTGAAACTAGCTATGTTGAACCTACATATGCAACAACATTGGCTGCTTTGACAGTAGCAGAAAGAGACCAGTTGAAGAGCAACAGGAAGAAGGATGCCAAAGCCCTCTTTTTTCTCTTCCAATCAGTACATGAAAGTGTTTTTCCACGGATTGGAGCAGCAACAAAATCCAAAGAGGCATTGGATATTCTCAAAACTACCTACCAAGGCATGGAGAAGGTGAAGATTTCAAAGTTGCAGATGTTGAGGAGAGACTTTGAAACACTCAGCATGAAGGAATCTGATACAATAGATTCATTCTTCACTCAGGTTATTGGGTTGATAACCAAGATAAGATCTCATGGTGAGATTCTTGAAGAAAGAAGGATTATAGAGGAGATCTTAAGAAGTTTACCCTCAAGGTTTGAATCTTTTGTGGTACCAATAGAAGAAACAAAGGATCTCTCATAGTTCACGATAGATGAACTGAGTTCTTCTCTTATGTCTCATGAACACAGACTGAGTAGAGGAACGGATTCCTCTTTTGAGCAAGCATTCAAGACTCATATGTCCTTTGGCCAAGGAAAAGGTTGAGGCAGAGCAAATAACAAAGGTCGTGGAAGAAGCCAAAACAGAGGCAGAAATAATCCTGCAAGCACAAGCGAAAGGAGCTGGAATCAGAACCAAGATGAAGGTTCAAGCAGACAGTAAGCTCATGGACAAAGGTATGACAAATCCCAAGTCCAATGTCATTATTGTAAGAAATATGGGCATTACGCCAATGAATGTAGGAAAAAACAAAATGACATGAATAATAGGCAGAATGCTAATTTTGCAAATGAAGAAGATAAGAATCCAAAGACTGTGCTGTTAACATGTAACATTGCACAAGACAAAGAAGAAGATCTTTGGTTCTTAGACTCAGGTTGTAGTAATCACATGACTGGAAATATTGCAATGTTTGTCAATCTGGATGAAGATGTGAAATCTGAGGTAACAACAAGAACTGATAGTAAGATATCTGTCAAGGGTAAGGGCAGAGTCAGTATCCGAGCAAGAAATGGAGAACAGATGATTGTGCCAGAGGTATACTATGTACCTGGTTTAAAATGTAATATTTTGAGCATTGGACAGCTCATTAACAAAGGTTACAATGTGTTCTTCAAAGATGATATTTGTACAATCAAAGATATACCTCCAAGTAAGAAGATCACTGCACAGGTGTAGATGACCAACAATAGAATGTTTCCTCTCAAACTCAGGGCAGATTTGAAGGAAGGAAGAACTATTGCAGCTGTAACACAAGAAGTCTTTTAGGAACAAGTGAAAGATGAGAATTGGTTGTGGCATTTGAGATTTGTACATCTCAATTTCGGAGGCTTGAATCTGTTGCACAAAAAGGGAATGGCAAAGGGATTGCCATTGATCGAGAAACCTTTGTGAAGGCTGCATCTTGGGCAAGAAACACCAGTAGGAAAGAGTATAAGGGCAAAATCACCCTTGGAAATTGTTCATTTTGATGTGTGTGGACAGATGCAAACGCCATCATTTTCTGGAAATAAATATTTTTTAACTTTCATTGATGATTACACCAGAAAGACATCGGTGTATATGCTGAAAGAAAAGAGTGAAGTGTTTGAGAAATTCCGTCACTTCAAAAATCTTGTTGAGAAGTAGTATGGGCATTATATCAAAGTGCTCAGAACAGATAGAGGAGGAGAGTACATCTCCAAATACTTTTTGCGTTTTTGTAGAGAGAATGGCATACAAAAGAAGTTCACCGCAAGGTATACACCTCAGCAAAACGGTGTTGCCGAAAGAAAGAATAGGACCATTCTTGACATAGTCAGAAGTATGCTAAAGGAAAAAGACTTGCCGCATGAGTATTGGGCAGAAGCTGTCACTTGCACAGTTTACATCTTGAATAGAAGCCCAACTAAAGCTGTCACGAAAAAAATACCAGAAGAAGCATGGAATGGTCAAAAGAAAACTGTCACTCACATGAGAGTATTCGGTTGTGTAGCGTATGCACATGTACCGGATCAGCTAAGGAAGAAGCTTGACAGTAAGGGGGAGAAGTGTGTTTTTGTTGGCTATTGTGATGAGTCAAAAGCATACAAAATCTATAATCCATACACCAAGAAACTGATAGTAAGCAGAGATGTGCAGTTCATTGAAGATGAAGCTTGGGATGGAAGCTTAGAGAAGACAGTGAATGTGAAGACAATTGTGTCTCACGAAGAAGAAGAGGAAGGGACAGCAACAAATAATCCTTCCTTGGTGGCTCCTCCTCCACCACAACAAGTACAACAAACCACACCACAAGCTGGAATTCGAACAACCTTGAGAAATCAAGGAAGTGATTCTCCAAGCACACCACAGGGATCCGAAATACCCTCAAGTTCGGATGGAACTCCAAGCACACCAAGAAGACCAAGATTCAAAAATATGAATGAGATTTATGAACAAGGAGAGATAAGTAACAATACCTGTCTGAATTCATTATTCGCTTTGTATTGTCATGTTGATGACCCAGTTCATTTTGAAGATGCTGTAAATGAAAATAAATGGATTGAAGCAATGAATGAAGAAATTGGTGCAAGTGAGAAGAGTAAAACATGGGAGTTAGTGGACCTCCCTGAAGGCAAAGATGCCATTGGAGTTAAGTGGGTCTATAAGACAAAAAGCAATGCTGAAGGTAAGATTGACAGGCACAAAGCAAGGCTTGTTGTGAAAGGCTACAAGCAGCAACAAGGCAAAGACTATGATGAAACCTTTGCACCAGTAGCAAGGATGGAAACAGTCAAAATAGTGTTGTCTATTGCGGCACAACACAAATGGAAGATTTATCAGATGGATGTTAAATCTGCATTCCTGAATGGAGTGTTGAAAGAAGAGGTTTATGTTGAACAACCTCCAGGCTATGAAGTTGAAGGCCAAGAGCATAAAGTCTGCAAACTGAAGAAGGCTCCTTATGGGCTGAAGCAAGCTCCAAGAGCATGCTATAGCAGAATAGATGCTTATCTGATTGAGAACGGGTTCGATAAGTGTGATGGTGAACCCACACTCTACATAAAGGAGAATGACGGTAAGATACTTATTGTTGTTTTATATGTAGATGATTTGATTTTTACTAGCAATGATGCTTTTCTCATTGCTGATTTTAAAGCAGTCATGAAAAGTGAATTTGAAATGACTAACTTGGGCTTCTTAAGATATTTTCTTGGAATTGAAGTAGACCAAAGGGAAAATGGTGTTTTCATTTCTCAAGTTAAATATGTAGAAGCAGTGTTGAAGAGATTTAACATGCAGAACAGCAAGGCAGCGGCGACTCCAACTGTAATGGGGTTGAAATTGACCAAAGAAGACAACAACAAGGATTTTGATCCAAAATTGTACAAGAGCATAGTTGGCTGCCTTATGTACTTAACTGCAACTAGGCCGGACATTATGCACGCTGTGAGTTTAATCTCCAGATTTATGGAAAGACTGAAAGAGACTCATTGGCAGGTAGCCAAGAGGATTCCAAGGTATGTAAATGGAATGAAGGGGTTTGGTATTTTATACTCCTCTTCTGAAAGTTTCATGTTGACAGGTGACATTGACAGTGATTGGGCTGGAAGTGTTGATGATAGGAAAAGCACATCGAGATATGTGTTTCATATGGGATCGGGAGCCATCTCATGGGCTTCCAAGAAGCAACCAGTTGTGTCTTTTTCAACAGCAGAGGCAGAGTATGTGGCAGCAATATCAGCAGCATGCCAAGCAGTATGGATGAGGAGTTCTCAGAGATTTGTGTCATGAATAGGAAAATGGCACAACCATTTACTGTGACAATAGCTCAACAATAGCATTGTCTAAAAACTCTGTTTTTCATAAAAGGACAAAGCACATAGACACCAAATTTCTCTTCATACGTGAATTGTTTAACAATGGTGAGATTGTTTTGCAGCACTGCAAAACAGAGAAACACCTAGTTGACATCTTGGCAAAAGCATTAGGAAAGAAAAGTTTTGATCATTTCAGGAAATGCCTGGGTATGCAGAAAAACCCAGCAGTTGAAATTAAGGGGGAGCATTGGAAATTAATTCCAACTGTAGCATCAGTTGAGCAGAAATTGCAAATCACGTCTCATCACAAATCGCATTAATTTTGTCGTCTGTCCTCCACACTGCGATGTGATGCGATGCGATCGCAGATCACAGATCGCAAACCTTAAGCCATTGGGTGTTAAGCTCTTTGCTTTTTTCTTCTGCGATTGTGATACTGCGATGTGATGTTATCGCACATTGCAGATCGCCCATTTCTCACCTCTTCTCCTGATAAAGTTTGCGATGCGATCTTGTCTCTCATCTACTGATCTGACGGCCCATATTTGTTCCCGTCAAATGCATGTCATCGCCATACTGCATTTACGCATTTGACCTGTTTGTGTTCCCAAGGAAGAAAGGTGGCCTTGCGCCATAACTGCTCACCAACAACATTAAAGAAAAACATGGCCGAGAAGGATAGAACCAGCGTCGAGCCATCCGTAACATTTATCAGTCATGGGTTTCCATACAACCGACTCAAGAATTACAGCTGAGACTCTGTCAAAGAGTTAAAGCGGTTGATGGACTGTTATGACCACTAATGCACTATATATGTGTAGACACAATAGTATAGAAGATAGATGAGAGGTAATGCACAACAATGTAGAGAGAAAATTCCTTTCGTTGTGGAACTAAAGCGTTCCTGTTTGTAATTCCTCTGTTCAGAGGAAGACTATTTTGTAAACACCAGTTTTTTTTAATACAAGTTTCTTTTATGTGTTAAAGATCCTGTATTCGTATCAGAGCGTTGTTCTCTGGTCTTTTGTGTTTTGGTATTTTAGCAGATAAAATATCCAAAAATCCACTACATGATTTGATCCACCACAAGGTAATCAATTCCTATGGTCATTTATCTCTGTTGGTGTCTAGTAATCTTTGTTGATTCCTATAGCAATTGGAGGTTGGATCAGTTATCTGAAGTGAAGTTCCAGCCAGAACTAGAGGGAGAGCACCATAGTCCTAGCTTTCAGTTGATTGGAGTGATGCTTGCACAGAGTCCTCTTGAAAGGGGATAACCTCTTCCTATACAATTATTCCAATGTCATATTAAAAGTTGATCGTTGTGCTCAAGATGTAAGTTGTAACTTTATGAGAGATTAGATGACTATCGTTGTAACTGATTCAAGATTATGAAAATAAATGTGTGTGTCGTAGAGTAGATGTTCTCAAAAGATTGATAAGCCTTCACCACATTCCCACAGAAGTGGGACTGCGGGTGAAAAACCATGTGTTCGTGTAGCTATAAGGAGTTGAATACTGATAGTATGAGACTATATCATTTCAAAGGGTCATAGCCCTAGAGGCAGCAAGTTGAATGTTTGAACATAGACTTAAAGTTTTATTTTTTATTTAAAGAGAGTTTTTGGGCTTCTGTAAAATTCGGCAAATTTTTGTATTTTGTCAAACATCACAGTGTTTTGGGTGAAGATTGTGCTTTACCAGGGGCTTATTAAAAATCACATTTTTTTTTTTTCGGGATAATATGGAAGATAGCCTCAATGTTACTAATGGAGAAGCAACTGATTCAATGGATCCAACAATTCAAATTGTGGATGTTAACTTTGACAGAGAACAATTAACTAGCGATGAGTGGTTGCACATGATGCAACAAAAACATTTTACTGATACATTGTTATTTGGTAAGAGAATCCCACTTGCATCTAAAATCCAAGTGGAAGAGACAGGGATAGAGATAGAGACAGAGGCAGAAAGATAGAGACAGAGGTAGAAATAGAGTCAGAGACAGAGAAGGAAGCCCACAAAGAGAAAACAAAGACAAAGGAAAATCTAGAGAAGGAACAAAACCAATGTGGTTTTGCAAATATTTTTAATTCTAACACTTATTTCTAGTTTGCATGTACACGCAATGATTATAAAGAAGAGTTAAGTCTCCTTGAAGCATGGCTTGCAACACCATGTCTTGATGAAATTTGCATAGAAGTTGCAACAATGAATGTTGAAGACAACATGCATGATGGAAATGTCAATCAAATTTTCATGTATTGGAGTCGTGAAGAGATAAAATTATATTATGAACTTGTGTTGAAGCAAATTGATAATCAGAAGATTGATGATGAAGAAAAAACTATAGAATATGGCATGTGTCAATAGTCCACATACAAGAAAAATTTTGAAGATTCAAAGTACATCCATGGAGAGCCTGAAATGATTTTCTATGTTTCTATGATAAACACAGGTATCGAGATGGAAAAGCTGCAACATTCAATGAAGACACTAAAATTTGGGACATATAGCAAAAAGACAAAGACGAACGAGTTCTGAGGGTATATGGTCTGGAAGAAATGGAAAAAGATATAGAGCACAAGTGTTGGTGTCAAAGTTTTGAGTTATTGTAGGCCTGGGAGTCACTTAGAATAACATAGATGTTTATGTTATGTTAATTCAATGTTAAGTTGTGAGTCGTAATTAAGGAGGAGTGTATGAAATAATTACTCCTCACAATGTGCCGCCACTGCTACACTACACACCGCCTCACCATCACCACCATGACCTAATCACGCTTTAATGGGTGCACCACCATACTTCTTGAGTTTCAGAGAGCCATCACCACTGTAACCTATTTAGAGTTGAAAGGGAAAATAAGCGCTTAGTTTTTGTATTAATGTAGACAAGGCATACTCCAGATGCATGGAGTGTGAGTTGTAAGCAGTTGTAGCTACTTGATCTTCTACAAATTAATGTTTAGCTTGATGCATGGAGTGTGAGTTGTAAGCAGTTGTAGCTGCTTGATCTTCTGTAAATTAATGTTTAGCTTTATGTGTTATTTTTATTGTATTCCGTTGTTTGCTCTATAACTTTCATTTGGTATGAGAGCACTATCCTCTACCCTTTTAAATAGTAGAAAAAGCGATGGGTGAACTAAGAAGAGGACAAAAGACGACACACATGCAGTGAACATAATAATAATTATAGACGATAGAATGTAAAGCTAAGAGCACTTTCAAACAGTAGAAAAAGAAATGGCTGAACTCATAAGAGAAGGGAAGAGGACGCACCTACGATGAACATAATAATAATTAGGGATGATAGAAGGTAAGCCTAAGACCCTGGTGTTAGTGAGGGCATAGCAAGGATATACAAAATTGTAAATTAATTCAGAAAAATGTTATAGCAATGACAATGTACAAAGCAAAAATAATTTCAGACATACCATTTCGATTATAAATTTCTTAATTAATTAAAAAATTATGATGAGAAAACCAAGTATACTAAAATCCCTGAATTTTCTACACTAGAATCCTTCGTTAAATTCTACCCATGTTAAATCCTCATGGTCACAGAAGCTGCAAAGAGGAAGAATGAAAACATTAACTCTATCGATGAAAAATAAGAATTGTTGTGCTAAATGTATAGTAGAATGTAGTGAAAACACAACAACAAACCATAAAAAAAGAAATAAACGATTTATTTGTCAACACTCCTCGAAATATGCCAAAATGTAGTAGAATCGCCATAGAGGGTTTACCTGTAAACCCTAGCGTGAGCTGAGAGGAGAGCTCTGCTCCTGTAGACCCTAATGGGAGGGGAAAGCAGAGCTCCACTCTTGGTGCAAATGACATGAGGATGATAAGGAAAACTCCTAGGGTAGTTACCATAGCAAAATCAAACCCTTGATAGTGGAGAGATGAAAAACGTAGGGTTGCAATGAAGAAAGAGGAAATAATATTACATGCCATCTCAAGATTGATGATGACTGTACAACAAAGGTTCAACACAATTTGATCGAGGGTATAGCGTGAAGTTTAGTGATGAAAAAAGTAGGGTTGCGACCAGGGTTGATGAAATAATATTAAATGCTATCTCGAGATCAATGGTGATTGTACACCAAAAGTTACAAAGAAGTTATCAACTCCATAAATTTAATAATTTATCCACTCTTTCTATAATTTTCTTTAACCACTTGTATAATTTTTTAATTTCTTGCGTAAAAACCATATTAAGAAAAAAAACATTATGTCAATACCATAAAACATTTATTTATTTGTAGTATAAAGTTTTACATTGTTATAAAATATTTATACTTATCCTCTCATGAATATATAATATAAAACCTTTTACCCCTCTGCACTCTAAAAACATTTCACTCCCATCGAATAAAAAATGATTAGATACAATGATTAAACTCTAGCATTTTTGTTATAAAGTATGTTAGACAACTGTTTTCCGCTTTTCCATCCAAAACCCATAAAATAATCATTAAAATGAAGTGTGTGGTATTGTATTTTTTATTTTTAATTTGATATTTAGCGATGACAAATGTACAAAGTAAAAATAACTTTGGACATACCATTTCGATGATCCCACGTACGATATAGTAGTTTAGAGAAGACTCCCACTCAATTGATAACGTTGTCGATAGCTTCCTTGTCTTCTAGGTCAAACACAAGATGAAAATTATCGACAAAAAGGAATTGTTTACACTTCTCCTCTATAACTAATTTGAGTGGTTTCCACTACTATCTATGGATTGGAAAGGAAAGAAAAGATTTTTTGAGCTGTACATAGAGAAGTAGAATGATCATGATCCTAATCTTTCGATATTTTTCAGCGATTCATGCCATGCTTCATCGATAGATATGACATCGGGTAGGAATTATTAATAGGAATTTCAACCATAATTTTAGACATACCATTTCAACCATAAAATAATTTCAAACATCATTTCAACCATAAATGTTTTTAATTAATTAAAAACATATTAAGAGAAAACCAAGTAGACTAAAATCTCTAAGTTTTCTACACTAAAATCCATCGTTGAATTCCCCTTGGGTAGGACCTCGATCTAGGGCTTAGGTACGACTTCAATCTAGGGCTTATTTATTGAATTATCAATATTTCCTGTAGTGTAAAGATGGTTAGGCCAGGGATGCTCTCCGTAGGGCTTTCTTCTCTAGTCAAATAAGTTTGATTGGTGTATCAGATAAAATGTGAACAGAATTGAGAAGAAAGAGATGTAGCTCTCAGGTGTGGCCTGCACCTGGAGACTACACTCACAAAACTTGAGAGATCACTCCCGTTCACTCTATTACCTAATCAATCAAAGATTACATCATTAAATACAATACTAGGAAATAGGAAGTTGCACCCAAACCCCATAACTATAGGAACTAATCCTAAACTAGGGAGAAAGTTACAACAATGTAACCATTTTCTCCATTAATATCAAAATAATGTTAATTATTCTCAACTCCCCCCCTTAATGGGGAAAGGGTTCTCCTGAACTCCTAGCATCTTTCTAAACAATTCAAATTTCACTCGTGCAAGAGGCTTTGTGAAGATGTCAGCTACATTATCACAAGTTTTATAGTATACAACAACAATTTCATTTGAATGTATTTTTTCTCTAACAAAATGGAACTGAGTGTCTATATGTTTGGTGTTTCTGTGGAACACTGGATTGTATGCTAATTTGATGGTGCTCTGGTTGTCGCTTTTGATAGAAGTGGGTTGCTTCTGTTCTTTTCCTGCATCTTTGAGAAGTCTCCTCAACAAGATTGTTTCACATGTTGCTGCACACAATGCTTGATACTCAGCTTCACATGACGACAAAGCTACAGTACTCTGTTTCTTGCTACTCCATGCTATGACCCCGGAACCTATGTTGAATGCATAACCTGTGATGGACCCCTGATCATCTAGGTTACCTGCCCAGTCTCAGTCTGAAAAACCTGCTAGGGTAACATCAGATACATCAGTGTATAAAATACCGAAATGAACAATACCACAAAGATACCTCAACACGCTTTTTGCTATTGTCCAGTGACTTTCAAGCGGTTTCGACATGAATTGGCTCAACACACTAACTGAGTATGCCAAGTCAGGTTTGGTTGTTGTAATATATATCAGGGTTCCAACCAGCTGTATGTACATTGTGGCATCTACCTCCTTAGTGCCATCATCACTGCTCAATTTCAGATTCTGTTGCAAAGGTGTTGCTGCTGATCTACACTGATCCTTCCCAAACTTTTCCAATAGATTTCTAGCATACTTCCCTTGGGTAAGAAAAGTTTGCCCAGTATCTCTGAATACTTCTAATCCCATACAATAGTGAAGGCTTCCGAGATCCTTCATTTCAAAAACTTGTGCCATAAGCCTTTTGATTCCTTTGATTAAATCATATGCATTTCCTGTTATAATCATGTCATCCACATACAAAGAAATCAAAATAATCTACCCTTGGTTATTGTACTTGGTATACAAATTTGGGTCATTTAAACTTCTATGGAAACCACACTCTATAAAGAAAGAATCAACTTTTTCATACCAAGACCTGGGTGCTTGCTTTAAACCATATAAAGCCTTTTTCAATCTGCAAACAAGATGTTCCTGCCCCTGCTTTACAAATCCTTCTCGCTGTACTAAGTAAATTTCCTCTTTTAAATCACCATTTAAAAATGCAGATTTAACATCAAGCTGGTGTAATTCCTAGTTACATTTAGTAGCCAAAGCAATAAGCATTCTGATTGTATTTAACTTTGCTACAAGTGCAAAAGTATCGTCAAAATCTATACCTTCCTTCTGTGAATATCCTTTTGCAACCAACCTAGCTTTTAACTTATCTATACTTCCGTCTGCATTCATTTTTTGTTTAAACAACCATTTGCATCCTATGGGTGTTTTATTCTTAGGCAGCTCAACTAAATCCCAAGTATCATTTCTAAAAATTGATTCCATTTCATCATCCATTGCAGCTCTCCATTCCTTAAATTGACTAGCTTCTTTGTAATTAGAGGGTTCTACAATGTTCAAAACTTTTGACATCAAAGCATATTTTCTCAACTTCAATGGTAATTGAGTCTTCCTACCTGACCTCCTTGGTAGGGGACTTACCTCAAATTTGTTTTCCTCTGCAATAACTGGGCCTGCTTTTTCACCTTCTTCCTGTTCTTCTTCATTCTCTTCTTTATGCTCCTGTTCCTCCTCCCTTTCATCCTCGTTGCTTTCCTCCAACAGCAATGGAATGTGCCAATCATCTCCAACATCAGCTTTCCTTTCCTGTACCCGTTCATGAAAGACTACATCTCTACTTGCAAATGTCTTACGAGACTCAGGATTGAACAGTTTGTATGCTTTAAACTCTGTGCCATAACCAACTAAGATGCATGTGACTGCCTTAGGGTCTAGTTTCTTTCTATCATCTTTGGGTACATGTGCAAATGCCTTTGACCCAAAGACTCTTAAATGGTTTACTATTGGTTTAAATCCATATAAGGCTTCAAAAGGGGTTTTGAAGCCAAGAAACCTAGTAGGACTTCTATTTTTCAAATATACAACAGTATTTATTGCTTCTGCCCAAAAAATATTAGATAGACACTTACCTTGCAGCATGATCTTTCCACACTCCACTAAGGTTCTATTTTTACGCTTTGCAATTCCGTTTTGTTGTGGTGTATGCGGCTTGTATATTGCTGAAAAATCCCGTCAGTTTTGCAGTATTTCATGAATTCCTTTAATTTGTATTATCCTCCTTGATCAGATCAGAGAATTTTAATAGTTTTTCCAAACTATTTTTCCACCAGGGTTTTGAACTCTATAAAACATTGGAAAGTCTGACTTTTCTTGTTTAAAAAATAAACCCATGAATACCTAGTGCAGTCATTAGTGAATAACAAAAAATAGTATGCTCCCCCTAGTGACCTTGTCTGCATGGGACCACATACATCAGTGTGCACTAGCTCTAATATTTTTGTTTGCCTCCTCCTATCATGCAGAGGAAACTGTTCTCTGTGCATCTTTCCTAAGGCACAACCATCATAGTTTAATTGAATGTTACAAAAGATGGGGAGACCTTCGACCATACCTTTCTTTTGTAACAACATGAGATCCTGCAGATTCAGATGACCAAACCTCTGATGCCAGATTTGTTCAGCTGTTGAATCTCCTGCAACCATGGCTTGCTTTGGTACACTTTTTACATCCAACCTGTATAGGCTTCCAACTCGCATGCCTGTTGCAACAATTTCATTCATGTAGTCCTTTATCACACAGTCAGTCTCGAAGAATTCGACATGCATATCTTGATCAGCCATCATGGATACAAATATCAAGTTTTTCTTTATTCCAGGTAAATATAAAACATTTGGAAGGTGACTAATTTTTCCATTTGGTAACTTAACTAAAATCACCCCATGACCTTTAATTTGATATCCATTATCATCCCCTAGATATATTTTTGATCCATTTATAATTTCTTCAAGACTGTCAAAAAATTCCTTATTACCTGTCATGTGAGAGGATGCTCTGGAATTGACATACCAGATGTCATCTTCATTCGATGTTGAAAGGGCACAGTCGACTGTGAACAGTCGAAATTCATGACTGAAGTCTTCTTCTTCAACAAAATATCCTCTGTGTTTTGGATTTACCTGTCTCCTCCTTGCCTCATCAGCCTGTTTCTTATAATAACAATCTCTCTGTATATGGCCCATTTTTCCACAATAATAACATTTCTTTTCATAATGATTTGCAAGCATACCTTTATGAGAATGCGGATTCTTCTGTGATGTTCCTCCTCTTTTCTTTGATTGTTGCTGTGATTGCTTTCCTTTAGATAGTCATCATTTTTCTACCAACGCGAGATCGTCACTTTGGGGGTTTAGATTCAGGTTCTGTCGTCGATCTTCCTCTTGCTGCAAGATTGTAGTGAGATCGTCAAACGTGGGTGCTTTCTCCCTTGCCGAGACTCCAGTGATGAAGGTTTGGAAATTATCACGCATCCCATTCATTGTAATTGCAACAAGATCTTCATCATCCACCGCCACTCCAATGGCCCCCAATCCGTCTTTAACATCCTTAATTCGCGCTACAAATGCAGTAGCAGATTCCCTTTCCTCCATCCTCATTGAAAATAGCTTGCTTTTCAGAGCCAAAACTCTATTTGTATTCTGGGTCTCATAGAGATTTTTGATTTTCGTCCAGATCTCGGCGGACGATTTACAGTCTCTGATGTGTGCAATAATATTATCCTTTACAGACATCTTCAGCAGGACTTTGGCCTTGTTTTCTCGTTTTTCCCAGTCTTCCTTCTGTGTGGTTGTGGTCGGCTTCTGCTCATCGCCTGTCACTATAGTCCAAGCATTCGCACCTTCGAGCAGAGTCTGGATCTTAAACTTCCAGTTCGTGAAGTTAGACCCGTTGAGTTTACCAGACTCGTTAAGGTAAGATTCCATCGTATTACTCATCGTGAATCTACTTAACAACAACAAAAAAACAATACCTGTCAGATCGATCTGTCACCTCTGCCACCGATCTGCAATGTCTAGCACTCCCACTCCAATGAGCAATTTCGGCGTTTGCAACACAGTTGAAACAATGATCTGATCTCAATAGATCCGATCCACCTCTCCTGGATTGATCTGCCACTTCGCCAATCCTGCTCTCCTTGCAGATTGCCAAGCAAAGTCGAGGTTTCCCGCAGATCTCCTTTGGCGCTTTCCCGATCTGTCTCTCCCAGTCGGATCTGCAACTCCGCCGATCTGCACTGTTTGCAAACCGCCAAACGAAGTTCATGCTGTTCACAGATCCCCCTGGCGCTACCCCAAACAAAAAATCCGCGCTAAATTAAAATCGCATAGAGTAATTTAATTGGCACGACTTTCCCAGTAAAATTCGTGCTTAGCGCATTTTATCCCTCAAATTCCGTGCTTTAGCGTAATTTATCCCTCAAAATCCGCGCTAATCGGCCTTTCTGCTTAGAAAAAAAAATTCCGAGTCCGAGCCAGGTGTTCTGCAGTCCACCTACGCAATCGAGCACAGAGCTCTCGTGTACACAGCCACAAAGGCACTTCAAGTCACACAAGCAATTCCGCCACACAGGCAAGCTAGCTACTACATGCACTTTAGCCTCACAGGTGACAAAAGATCAGGCTCACTCAATCTGAGCTCTGATACCAAGATAAAATGTGAATAGAATTGAGAAGAAAGAGATGTAGCTCTCAGGTGTGGCCTGCACCTGGAGACTACACTCACAAAACTTGAGAGATCGCTCTCGTTCACTCTATTACCTAATCAATCAAAGATTACATCATTAAATACAATACTAGGAAGTAGGAAGTTGCACTCAAACCCCATAACTATAGGAACTAATCCTAAACTAGGGAGGAAGTTACAACAATGTAACCATTTTCTCCATTAATATCAAAATAATATTAATTATTCTCAACTGTATCTCGCCTTGTTTTTAGAGCAGTATCTCCTCGCTAACGGAAGGTTATGGCGTTCCTGTAGTTAGTAACTCCTAAGTAGGCCCTTAAGGTAAGATAGAGATCCATAAATCCCAGACCTAATTATCTTGGCAGGAAGAGATGGGCTTAATATGAAGGGAAACTAGAGCAGACAGAAGCTCACCTTGATGGTGCCTTAGGGTGGGCGCAAGGTATGTAACCTGTCCCTTCATAGTGTAATCCCTCCTGGCCTTAACCCTCTGGATTGTTTCTCAGTCCACTAGACTATATGGAAGATAGGCTTATCCAGGCAGCATCACTAAGGTTTAGGCCAGGTAGGTGATCCTTGCCCCCCGGAGAGACAAGCGGCTTCGCACCTTGCATCTTATCTAAAGTCGCTTTACTGGGCTTTCCTTCTAATGGGTCCGCCCCTCTTACCAGCCATACCTGACACATACCGAAGCAAGTGAGTAGTTCGTTAGTTCGCCTACACCTCTTTCTCAGTAGTTCGTTCGCCTCCACGAGAAAAGAATGACTTTATTACTTATATTGCTCCCCTTCCCCCCTAGCATTCCGACCGATGTCGCAAGCGATTTTAGTTATGAATCTATCTTAATCGATACGATTTTCGTTATGAACCTTCATCATGGTTTTTATAGGAGCAGGGAGAGCAATAGTGAGCACTATCTTCGAGCCTTCTAGCCGGGCTCGCTAATCTACTTCGTGCCGGTCGAGGCAGGGACTGACCAGTATGCCCTGCTTCTCCGACATATATGATATCAGGTAGTAATTATTAATAAGAATTTCAACTATTTTAGATATACCATTTCACCCATCAGATAATTTTAGACATCACTTCAACGATAATTTTTTTTAATTAATTAAAAACATACGAAGAGAAAACCAAGTAGACTAAAATATCTACATTTTCAACACTAAAATCCATAGTTAAATTATCCTTAGGTTAAAAATGTTATAGAAATGACAATGTAGAAACCAAAAATATACACGACATCAATCCACTATTCCATGTTTGAGTTCTGACGGTTCGTGCATAATGTTTTTGTCCCTGTTAACATAGAAAGATAAGAGAATCTGGACATGGCGACACCTAGAATAAGTGACACTGAGACACTGAAGAGTGGAAAAAGTGATGCTTGAACTCAGAAGAGTAGGGAAGACACGCACCTGTGGCAAACATAACAATTATTAGAGATAGAGGGTAAAGGTGAGAAAAACAGTCATGAGGGCATAGCAGCAACATACGAATTTGTTAATTAATTAAAAGAAAATGTTATAACAATGACAATGTACAAAGAGAAAATAATTTCAGACATACCATTTCAATTATAAAATTCGTTAATTAATTAAAAAATTAAATTACTAACAGAAATCAAGTACGCTAAAAACCCCGAATTTTTTTACACTAAAATACCTGTTAAATTCTCCTCATCTTTAAAAATGTTATAGCAACGTAGACATGAAAAATAATTATAGACATCATTTCAATTATAAAATTTCTTAATTGATTAAAAACATACTAACAAAAACCCAAGTATATTAAAATCCCCAAATATAGTAAAATCCCTAAATTTTCTACACTAAAATCCTTGCTTAAATTCTAGTCATACTAAGAATGTTATAGCAATAAGAATGTAGAAACAAAAATATACATGACATCAATTTAGTATTCCATGTCTGAGTTCTCACAGTCCGTGGACAAATTTTATGTCCCTGTAACATAGAAAGATCAGAGAATCTGGCCATGATAACACCTAGAATAAGTGATGCTGAGACCTTCGAGAGTGGAAAAAGTGATGCCTGAACTCCGAGGAGTAGGGAAGTTGACACACCTACAGAGGGGTAATAATAAAGTAACCCTATTAAACAAGAACATACCTATGAACAATGGAAAAAAGTTTCTTCTGTCGGCGGAGCAAATCCTAACAATTAGGGAAACTGCAAAGAGGAAGAACCAAAAAATTAACTATTTAGATTAAAAATAAGAAATATCCTTGTGAATGTACAGTAGAATGCAGAGAAAAACACCGCAGAAAACCTTTAAAAAAAAAACAAGTAAATTATTTATTTCTCGAGACCTCCACTCCTCGAAATACACCAAAATGCAGTAGAAACGTCGCACAAGCTTTAGCTGTAAATCTAGCAGGAGGCAAGAGCACAGCTCTAATCCTTGTGCAAATACATCAGAATGCAGTAGAAACATCATAAATGCTTTAGCAGTAAACCCTATAAGGAGTCGAGAGCTCCGCTCCTGTAAACCCTAGCAGGAGCCAAATGAAAAACCGTAGCAGGAGCCGAGATCAGAACTCTAGTCCTCATGCAAATACATCATAATGTAGTAGAAACATTGGACAAGCTTTTGCTGTAAACCGTAGTGAGAGTCGAGAGCAGAGATCCGCTCCTGTAAACGCTAGTGGGAGCCAAGAGCAGAGCTCCACTCTTGGCGGAAATGACCTGAGAAGGATTGCCGCCAACTCTTGAGGTGGTTTAATAGAAAAAACGGAGAGTTAACACAATGGAATATATTATCGCCTAAGCCTGCACACTGATTTTATCCACATATATCATAATATGTTACTGATGCTATCACTAAACTCACTTACACTGGAAATCAATAACTTCTAAAACATCTCATAACTCACATACATCTTCAAATTGCAACTCAACAAACCTATCACATTATTAGACACTTCTATTTCTACGCTATTCTAACATGGTTACCCTAGCTGTGACTGAGTGAAATCCAACCCTTGATACTCGAGTGATGACAAACGTAGGGTTGCAATCAGGGCCGAGGAATCAATATTAAATTCCATCTCGAGATGGATGATGATTGTACACCAAAAGTTGCACAGAAGGTATCAACGCCATAAATTAATAATTGCTACACTCTTGTTATAATTTGCTTTAACCATTCCGTATTTTTTTGTTGCATCAAAACCATAAAAAAATTGAATATGTCAATACCATAAAAGATTTATTGATTGCTTCGTATTTTATATTATTTTTTATTATATTACTAATATAATTTATACTTTTCCTCTCATTAATATATAATAAAAGATTTAACCCTTATACCGTCTAAAAACATTTGACTTCCATCGAATAAAAGATGATTAAATACAATGATTAAACTCTAACCCTTTTGTTATAAAGCACGAATTGATAGCTGTTTTGCGCTTTTCCATCCAAAACCCATAAAATAGTGATTAAAACGAAGCGTGAAATATTGTATTTTATTTTAATTTAAAGTTTAGGGATGACGGACGCATGGTTCCGATCGAATATTCTCGACCACTTTTGAACATTGTGTTTACAAGATATGAACACGACATAAGAATTTAATTATTGATAATTAATAAAAAAAATTAATAGCAAAAAAAAATATTTTTTAATAACGATTGTTAATATAACAATAAAAAATTTATTCTTGATTAACATATGAAATTATTTTTAAAATAAAATTAAGTAATAAATTTAAAATTAATATTATATAAATTAATAATAATATTAAGTAATCATTAATTATTATTTTAATTATAATAATTTTCCTGATTATTTTTATAAATCACATAAAAAATATATATTATTTTAAAAAGAAATCACTATTAAAAATGTAAAACAATTTTGTTAAGTAACGCAAATAATTTTTTTAAGTAACTCAAATAATTAGTTTTATTTATAATTTGAATTATTTTTCTTTCCTCTCAAAACGTTGTTAACTATACTTCAACACCCGTATACAACACGTTAGGCTAATTAAATGTTGATATTACGAAAAATAGATGTGAGAGGCCCATAAACGTGTGTTTAAAGAGGAATAAAATGTCATCTACTACTGTCATCTAATAAAATGTCATAAACGTGTGTTTAACTGTAATTTATTGCAATATTTATGACATCTAATACAGGAAAGAAAAGTTAGATTGCTTACTTTTAGAGCGATAACCCATTGTCATAAGCTTCTACGTCAATAGTTTGAGTTTCTTTATGTCTCCAATGCAATGAAGGGTGCTTATACTAATTATGAAAGTAATTATAAGGAGCTTGGTTAGCTTGCAAAACTTTGTTATAATTTAATGTGTATACATGTGGAGATAAATATATAATTAATGATTATAATGTGTATATATGGAGGTAAATATATAATTAATGATGTAAATGTAATTGGGCGAGAATTTTTTATATAATTTAATATAGAAAGTTAAAATAAAATAGTTAAAATTAAAACAATTTATTACTAAAATTAAGTAAAATTAATTTCATGTTAATTTTTAAATAGATGTTCTAACTTATGTGTAGAGAGAACATATGTGTAGAGAGAGAAAATTAGTGAAGGAAAGACTCAATATTCCTTTATATACTAGTGTTACTGAAGTAATAAACGTTTAAAGTTATTTATAGTTCTCTTTGTTACTATTTTATTGAGTGAGTGGATATTGTATAATGTTATTACATAAATTTTATTTTGACAATGGATGTTAAATTTGAGAAGTTAATAGACGAATTTGAAATATTTATTATAATGTGTTTTTTAATAATTATGAAGTTTTAATTTGCATTATTCAATTTATTTACTCTAATATTGAAATCTATACAAACCAAGCAGTTTTAACATTCAAATAATGAATGAATGTTATGGTTATTCTAATTGATACTTTTTTCTTTCTTTTTTTAGTGTGTAGTACACAAGGGATGCTTTTTTTGTGTTGTTGGATGTTTTTTTTGTGTTTTTGGTAATGGTTGCACACCCGTTTGGTAACTTCAAGAGATAGATGAGATAGATCATTTTGAATTTGGTCGACTCTTGAAAGAGCAAAGTCTGGAATATTTTGAAGATGATTGGAGATACAGATGGTCGTTTCTTGAATACGTCTCTATGGATATAAATAGTAAATCTGTAAGTTACCTACTTTTGCACATAGGTGAAGAAAAAGTCCTTATATTGGGTTGGTCTGAACTGCTGTTAAAGTTGTATGATCTACTAACAAAATTGTGCAAAATAAAAATTCTACTTTTGCACATAGGTGAAGAAAAAGTCCTTATGTTGGGTTGGTTTGAACTGCAATTAAAGTTGTATGATCTACTAACAAAATTGTGCAAAATAAAAATTGTTGATGGAATGTCCATGCTTGAAGTGTCGTTCTTCTATCTACACATGGTTGAAGATTTTGATAATGTGATTGAAAATGGAAATATTTTTTTTCGCTTATTCCTAAAGTAGATTCTATTGTTGGGGTACCTCCTTTACCTGTGAATGTATTTAATTAGGCTTTGAGGCATGAACATATTTGGGTTTTGATATTTCTATGTATGTTTAATGTTTTTAAATATTCTTTTGGAGACTATTGTAATTCACATTTTGCATTTATGATCAAGACATAGCTATGCTAAATTTGGAATCTGGTTGGGAGCCTCATGCTTCTATCAACAAACAACTGAATGTTCTGAAGATGTCATTCAAAATGGAAATTTTATTTTGTTTATTTGAATGAAGATTGTATTGTTGACATAGATGCCTGTGGATGTATTGAATTAGTCTTTCAAGATTGAACATGTTTTTTTTTCATAATGTTCAAGACCCTATGTATGTTTAATGCTCTTCAATATTTTTTTTAAGATAATTGTAATTCACATTTTGAAGTTATACTGAGGACATAGGTATGCTAAATTTGGAATCTGGTTCGTATTTCTTTGTTTTTGGTACTTATTGGGAAGAAAGGTTTTGTTGGTGTGAATCCACAATTGGCAAATCTTGTTATTGTATCAATTATGTGTAAAAGGATCAATTTTCATGTGTTCCAAGATTTTCAAGGGAGCTATACTTTCTCAAATATTTCTTCTGTGCAATTTTGTTAGTTTTTAGTTTTTTCAAGATTGAAGAGTATGTATTAGACTCCAAGGGAATTGAAAAACAAATTTTTAACTTACTTTAAATTTATCATAGAAATGTTGAGTGAACTAAGAAGCAATACTGGTGTGAAAATACCTTGCTCTACTGCTACAAAACAATGATCAAATGAATACCAATGACAATGGTATGAGCAGAAGAAGGAAGTCATTAAAGCACGGGGAAGAGATGTGTATCAATGAAAAGGAAGAGCTTTAGCAAATGATGAAGAAGGAGGAGCTATAAATCAGAAGTATGAAAAGAGGAGTGGTTTTTTGCAGTGAAGATTTCGTTTTGATGGTCATTTTGTTGGATGTTTATGATGTGAAAGAACTTATATTTTTAAAGGTTTACTAACTTTCATCTTCTTTCAGAACATTGTGTTTGGAAAGAGATTCTTCATATGAACCATGATGGTATTTTGTGTGAAAATAATGAAAAAAATGCAATTTTGGGAGTTGATGACAACTGTAGGAATGAACAATTTCCTGAAATGGTTGAAAATTGTGAAGATTATTTTGGTGAACAGGGCTTGGCATTTTCTGGTAGAAATCATATTGTTAATATAGTTACCCTACTGAATATGTATGTAATGTGTTTGTTGCAACAATGTAGGCAATTCAAGTGTTTTTATTTTGCATTTTTTTTCTTCATGTGAAGTTTTTACTATTGTATTTTTTCCCATATTGTGTTTTTAGAATAGTGTTGAAATGATTACTAATCAGAAAATAGTTTAAGAAGCAGTCAAAACTTCATTTGTTTCGGAATGTGAGGGATGACGACCAACTTGTCAAACTTCACGAAATGATCAACGTATGGTTTGAGTGATCGCAATTTTAGAAACTTTTGACTTTAAGTAGTAAAACATTTTGTTGGCATGTTTGTTTCCTTTGTTGTTGGATGTCTCCAAATTTTGCTTCTATTCCATATATCTTCTCAAATGTTGTATGTTTTGGAACATTGTGTTTACATAGGGACTCTTAATAGAGATGAGAACCTTGGGGGCTATGCAAAAGGTGTAAGAGATGTTATAATGGAAGATAGGGAATTTGATTCCACTAAGCAACTTGTTGTGTATGATTTTTTTGGTGATGGTAATGTGCTTGCTAGAATGGTTGATAATTTGTGTTGGTCAGTTAGAAAGTTATAACAAGTATTTGTCAACATAACTCTAGAGTGAACATTGGTGAAGCCAAAGAATGTGAGGATAATTTGCATCTTGGTGTAGCATAAGTGCGTAATGCATATTTATTTTGAAAGGTTCTGTGCTTGTGAATGTTAAATTTATATTGTTTTACACATTTCATTTTTGATGTTTTTTGGAAAAATATTGCCCAAGCAAATAGTGGTCGATAAATAAATTTGCAAGCAACACAAGAAATATTAGTTCCACAACTTCGACATGAACGATGCAACAATGAAGAAAATGTAATTTTTTTTTTGTTTCATTAACAAATTTAATTTATTTTGTAGATATTTTGTTCTTACAAAGGTTATTTTATTTCTTCCAAGAAGAATTTGCTCATGTGTAATGAATGTAGAATAATGATTTCTCATTCTTTTATGCAAAGAAACGATAAAACCAATAATCCAGTTGCATGAGTTATTTGACATCATTTCCAAGCTAGAATGGTGTGTCATAGAGAAAATGAAACTGCTCCCTATCATTTTAGCAGAGATATGTTTGATGTCCATAAAAACTTCCAGCCAAGGATTGACAACTTGTCTTCTCTGCATATGTATCATGGATACAATGAATGTTATCAATATATCTAAGTTGTCAAATTGCACGAGGGGCCCATTTGTAAAATATGTAAGCATGATAAAGGTGTTGAACACTTTTCTAACTTTAACATGGATCCAAGCGAGTAGCTTGAGGTTCCAAGACTTTTGACACAAGTTTAGGAGATATTAATAGTGGGGGTAAATCCAATATTGCAAGTGACACATGCCCATGGTGTTCAATATAAATATAGAAACCACATGATAAGTTTTCCACAATATATTTCCTCAATTGCGAAGAAGCCTCCATGACGTGTTGAAGAACTAGATCTTTTATTGTAAGATGATGAGGTGTTCAATCTGAATACTATGAATTCTATGTGAAGAGATAAAGTGTGATGGTTTCATTTGTTTATAAAATTGAAATGGACAAATACTACAAGGATGTGGAAATTGGTATTGATTCAGTTGTTGCTCTCCTGGAAAGAGCTATTGAGGTTTCCAGTAGTTTACAATATGTTGATAATGATGTTGATGATATAACTAGGATGGATGTAGAGATTGAAAAATATGGACCTAATTGTTTGCACTCTCACCTATAATCCTTTCTTTATCTCTTTCCTAATGAATCTAGGTAAGTTGATTGAACGAGAAGATTTATTGAGAATGAAAATAGCACACTCGTCGAACCAATAGATTGGCCAAATATTGGTACATATCCCATTAAAGAATATAACACTAAAGGACTACTATATATGGAATTATCGAGTTTATTCCATACAACTGATGTTGATTGTTTACATCGTCATATTTTCAATGTTGAGATGCATGAATATGATTTACATCTATTGAAATTTTATGATCAATTATTTGGAATCCATCGTAGGTTTCAATATTTATTATTGGATATGATTATGCGGTATCATAGTTAGGGAAAACCTTCTTCTTTTTTAAGAAAAAATTCATGAAAATGTGCTTTCAATTGTTCGAGAGTTGTGTAAGAAACTTTATGATATTCGAAATCATAGTTTGTCTAAGAAATTAAGGCAATTTTGATCTTGTCTTAATGGTATGAGGCCTTATTACAAAAATTGTCATTTTGAATTAACTGATATGATCAACCGGTTGGGTTGCCCTACATTTCATTTTACATTGAGTGTGACTAACACAAAGTGGCCCGATTAGTATAGTTTTATGCCTTTAAACAGAGATTGTCATCGACAAAGTGAGCATGCCAAAATGATTCAAAATTTTATTCAATACTCACATATAGTTGCTATGTACATGCACCAAAGATTCCATATCTTCCATGACATAACCTTGTAGAAATATGTTGGTGCTAAAGACTTTTGGTATAGGTTTATTGTCACTCATTTGCAATGATTTTATAATGGTCTTAAGGAAAATGTATATTATTATGATTGGTTATTATATGTTAACTGCATGTTTTGAATCTTGGTAGGAATGAGTGGCAGCATAAAGGTTTGGCTCACATCCATGAATTTTTTGGTTGATTGAAGAACCATATATGGAAACATTCGATTGGTCCAACACCACTATTGTCGGCGTAGGAAAGAGCTATTTTGACAAATATGTTACAACTTGGAATTCACATGAGATACATCATCGAAATGTCATGATCCCTTGAACTATAAATGATGATCCATGTCTTTTGAATATTCAACAATTTTTTTCTTCCAACCCCAAAGAAGATTATGATAATTTAGTGAATTGTGTGCAAAGACATACAAAATGCAGTGTTGATTCATTTTTATGTAGAAAAGGGTCTGTCCTTTCATGTCACTATCATGCCCCATGGGAGGTTTGTATGGAGTCAACATTGTGCATAGATGAAAAGGGGAGAAAATATTATGAAGGAACATGAAATGATGATCATTTAAATGTTCACAGTGTTAGTGTTTTAATAATGTGGTGAGAAAATGTTGATTGCTAGACAGTTCTTTCGTGACATCAATTCTTGAAGTATATTACAAAATATGGTTCAAAGATATAGAGAAGATCGGAAACTTATCACAAAATATTGACCAAAGTTGTTGGTTGGGTTGTGTTTGAGGATTTTGTATTATCTACGTATATAAGGTTTCTTATTGAGATGCTTGCTGAGGATGACATTGGAGCTCAAGAGACTTGCCACTTTTTAATAAATATGCCTCATGTTGTCTGTAGTTGCAAATTCTTCTATTTGAATGTTGGGAAGAAAGTGTACCAAAGCCTTTTGTTATATTTTGATGAATTTTTTTGTGAACAAAATTGCATTCAGGTATATCAAATTAGACTCGTTTTTTTGGAACATTTATGCTTGATAGAAGCAACAAGATCGTATAGTTTTAAGGAGAATCGTAGGAAGTAGGAGGTTGAAATGTTTTGTTGGAGTGAGCTTCTTTTATACAAGTTGTTTTGCGACATTGGTTTAGATATTGGGGTTTCTACTAGAAGTATTGTTTAGAATTAGAGGAATCGTAGATATCGTACATGGCATGTTGATTGATTCTCTTTGCCAAGTGAAGGTGATGAAGAGGATGTAGTGGCATTTATACATGCTGAAAATTTTGATCGATATTTTGAAGAATGGTAGATTTTTTCATAGTTAGTTCCTCCGAGTTGTGTAAACATTTCAGACCTTGATAATATTGGTAGAAGGGACTTTGATGTTGGTAATAATTGGCACTAAATGATGGTTTCAAATAAATTTTTATAAGAAGAAATCAATTTTGTAATTATCCTTGAAATTATTTTTCGACACTTTGCTAATGGAGGAAATGATAGTGCTTTGAAAATGATTATTCCAGGTAGTGCTAGAACATGGAAGTATTCTCCCATTGGGTGTATTTCTCATCCTCTTTCTCTTGCTAGTTCGATAAAAATTGGAAAAAAATCCTTTGTTATTGTTTTCTCCAACCAGTATTGCTACTTTTAACCATTGTTGCGAAAACAATGCATTCTTCTACAAAAATTCCTATAAAAGATATGAAGACATTGTGTGGGCAGGATTTGAAAGTGCTCCAAGAAGGAATGAGGCATATTTCATATATATTTATTGATGAGATGAGCTTTATAGTTCTAAGGATATTCATACAAATACATTATCGTTTGCGAGAAGCCATTCCTTAAAATAAGGGTTGTCCTTTTGATGATAGGTCCATTATTCTTGTGGATAACCTGTCCCAACTTCCTTCTGTTAGGGATAAGCCATTTTATGAAAGTAGAAAAAAAGGAAAGTTTTGTGGGAAACCATCAACATCATTGTGGCTCTGGACTAAATTTATAGGTAGCATGGAGATGATCCAGGACAAGTATATTTCCGTAATTTTTTAAACCAATATTAGAAATGCAAAGCATTTTCTTGTTGATTGGGATATTCTTATGACACGTGTTGATAGTTTCTTGATTCGATAAGAAAGAACTTTGTTTGGTTCTTCTGTTCACATATTTGTGATAAATAATCTCGTTAATGTGCATAATCGAAAAATGCTACATCGTTAAATTATAATATTGCGAGACATATTGTAGAATGTGGTAGAAGAACATAAAATAAGTGATAGTGATGATGATGTGTTGGAGCGTGAAGTACTTCCGCGTCGTGGAGAGCGCATGATGTTAATGTGTAATTTTTGGGTTCAAGCTGGCCTAGTTAGTGGTGCACTTGTATATATTGAAAAAAAATATTTACATTTGGTTCAAAGTTGCCACAAATTCCACAATTTGTTACAGTTATGTTTGAAAGGTATTGTGGTGTTCCATTTTATAGGGAATATCCAATCCTTGTACCGATTCTACCTATTGTTAGGGGGAATATGAGACAAACGCCTTTAAAAATGGCATGGGCATTAAAAATACACAAATAATAAGGAATGACTTTATAACGAGCCACTATAGATTTTGGAGATAGATAGAGGTAGGGAATGACATTTACAACTATATTAGGAGTGAAATCAATAGATGGTTTGTGGATTTCACCACCTTTTTCGTTTCAACGTTATGTGAAAATGCAAGATAGTGCATATGTTACACTTAGAAAGAAAGAAGAGGAAAGATTAAAGTGAATATAATTTTCGGGATATTTATCTTGAATACAATTTACTATTCATGAATTACTTTTTTGTATTTGTTCTTCTTGATTACAATTATTTGTATTCATGTGTTTAAGAAAAAAGAAGATTACTTCTCTCTAGTTCCTATTATTTTTTGCAATTATTTGTACACAACTTCATAAGTTCTTTGTTTTTCTTATTGTTGATTTCAATACAATTGTTGATTAGTTGACCCTTTGCAAGAAATTGTTGTTTCAATGCTTGAATTGTACTTGTTTCCTCTTTTTTCTATCCTTCTTTTGAATCTTGTTACATAGATGTTTGAATATGAAATAACAAAAACTATAAATCAATAATTCTGTTTCTGTTTATTTATTTTATTTCAATGTACTCATTTTAATTGTATTTTTTTTTCAATGATTCACAAATATGGAGAACAATGATGGTTTGTATTACATCAAATCCACTAAATATATTACAGAAACCATTAGTTTGGTTACCTTTATTCACAACATGTTCGATAGAAGATATGGCTTCCATCCTGATTTGTCAATGAGCATATCCATGTTTTGATTGGAATGAAATTAAATTTTGAAACTTTATATCATTTAGACCAAAGAGAATAAACGAGGAAAATGAGAAGGGACTGGCTTGAAAGTTTGAAGTATCGTGATCATTATCGTGTTTATTTGAGTTGGTGTTGCTTTTTCCACTGCTCTCGGTGTGTTTTGGAATAGGTGTTGGAAATAGCAACAAGAAATGCTAAAAATAACATTGCTATAAATAGCATTTCAGGTACCAGTGAAAAATGGAAATGCTAAAAAAAGCATTTCTATAAATAGCATTTCAGGATAGATTCCAATTTTAGTTAGTCCCTGAACTAAAATTGAGAAGTAAAATTCAAATTTGATCTTAGTAGCTGTTTGTAAAATAATTAATCAATTCATCTTGAGTTAATTAGTTGTAGAAAATCAAACATGAAGTCTATGTGAAGACATGCAACAGTTTCTCCTTTGATTGAGGAAGTTATCCCTTGATTAAAGGAGATCAGGATGAGTTGTACTTTGAGTTGTAATTAGTTAGCTCAGTTAACTCAGTTAAGTCCAGTTAAATTAGTTCCAAATAGTTGGAGGAACTAATTGTGAGTTTAGTCAGTTAATGAATGTATGCATGCAACTAGTGTTCTCCAGATAACTAAATATTCTCTCATAAATAACTCATGCATGTCAATTCAGAGAAAGACCTAGTTGAGATTAAAGGAATGGACAATGTACTATCTGTTGGAGGAATTTTCCTATAAAGAAAACTCATCCATGCAGAAGGAATTATCTCCTTGAGGATTGTGCAATTACTTTTGAGTTTGGTGAGTTGTGTGAGAGGTGAATTCACACAGGTGGTAGCATTGGACCCTAGGAGAAACTGCACAAGGAAATAGGAGGCTTGGAGGGCAGGGGAGAATGTTTGTGAGAAGACTTTGACTGTCTATGAGCAGCAAAGGGATTGTACTAAGAGTTTGATAGCTTGTGAGCTAAAGCTTTTTGTAATATGAACATCTTTCCACTTGTATGATAATACAAAGATCGGGATTTTTAGGTGAGGCTTTCCCCAAAGTATTTTTCTATGTTCATGTATGATTGATTTCTCATTCTCTGTTCTATGTGTTCTATTTGATCTTGCTCAAAATTGATTAAGCTTCTGCAAGTCTGTTTGTAGAGGTAGATCAAGTATTTTGCTTTAGTATATTGCATTATCAGTTGATCTACAGTGGGAAATTCTACATGGTATCAGAGAAAAGGTGATCAAAGCAAAGAATAGTATACAAGAATGGAGAAGTTTGAAGTTTGAAGTTCATGAATATAGAAATCGAGTTCTTATCACATCTCAATTTCACCAATGGTGCTCAATTGTTTAAGACTCGAGTATGCCCTTGATGGCCACTCGAATTATATATCATGGAAGGATTGCATGGAAGCAATATTAGAGGATAATGGTCTAAAGGACTTCGTTGATCAAGAATTCCCCAAGCCAGCGGCAACTAATGCTACAGAGTTGGGGAATTGAAGAAATGTGTGGCTAGAGCAAGGAGAATCCTTCTGGATGGAGTTCAAGACCACATAGTCTCAAGTCTCCATGGGAAGGAGACACCATTTTCTATGTGGAAAGCATTGAAATAGCTATATCAGAATAGCAACGATGAGAGGAAGCTCGTATTGAATGAAAAGCTTCGGAAAATCAAGTGTGAAAAGGGAAACATGATCTCTACATATATAAACAAGCTCACCACCTGTAGGGATGAGCTTGGAAGTGTAGGGATCATGACAACCAATGATGACATGGTGAGTCTTGCTCTCCTCAATCTTCCTAAGTGCTAGCATAGCTACCAAGACTCGATAAATGGAAGAGAGAAACTACTAGATTGGGAACGACTTTGATTAGATCTAATGTAGGAGGAGATAAGAAGAAGCACCTGAGATGGTTCTTCATCCAAGGAGGATGAAGAAAACTGTACCTTAGAAAGTAAGGCAAAGAAAGGGAAGGAGAAGGATTCTCATCCCAAATCGACTTCTTCCCATGGTGGGAAGAAGCTTGACAAATCAAAAGTGCAATGCTTTCATTGTCATGAGATGGGCCATTTTGCAACAAATTTTCCATTGAAGAAATCCAAGATGGGATCCAAGGAAGGATCTGAAGGTGAGGCATTGGCCTCATAGTTGAAGTTGGATTTCACCCTCTTCGCATGCATGGCTTCATCCATGGTGGGATGTAGTTGGTTTCTTGACAGTGGAGCTTCATTCCACATGACTAGCGATAAGAGTTTGTTCAGTACCTTGGAGGAGAAGGATCTCTAAATACTCATAGAAATGGGTAATGATGAAAATTATAGTGTCTTAAGAGTAGGCACAGTTGTTTTTCAGAGGGAGCATGGAACTCGCATTACCTTGAGAGATGTGAAGTATGTGGCAGGACTGAGGAAAAACTTGGTATTGATCGCGATGCTGGAAGACAAAGGTTATGATGTAGTCTTTAGTAAGAGAAAGGTTTTCCTTAGACACATCACCACGAGACAGTTGAAGCAGATCGGTTCACAAGTCAAGAACCTGTATGCTCTTGAGGTTCAAGATGCATCCAAAGCCTTACAGAGTAAGGCAACTGATGGATACTTGGTTGTTGAGAGGGAGAGTACATTACCTCTCAAAATGTAGTGCCAGAAGAAGTCTCAGACAATTGTGGAGGAGCCACAGTTGGTGAAGCAGTGTCACGAGGTTGTGGAGTAGCCACAACTTGAGAAGCCGAGAGAAGATTGAGTGGAGGCATCCACTCAAGAAAATACCTCTAGTAGGGGGAAATTTTGAGTGAAGTGGGTTGAGGGATCACATGCATCCATACCTTGACGTCGGAGGTGGGGCGAATTGGATTGACAGTCCCAAGAAGGCTGGAATAAGGGTAGGATCATTAAGGTACCCAACCTCTTTGATTAGACCTTATTATGGGAGCCCCAATGAGGAGTAGCAAGACTAGCTTAGTGGGTAGAGGAAGATGTGAATGGAGTGGAAAAGAGAGCTACAGTGCAGGAATCCCAAGATAGTGCAGAATTAGTAGGCTGCAACAATGCGAGAGGCACAAGAGTGTTGCACCAGTGTAGGATGGCACAGAGAGGTGAGAAATGGTGCGAAATTCATAGAGTGTTACAATAGCTCAGAGGTCACAAAGGGAGCACTTGTCAATGGTAGAGGGAGCTTTAGCATCAAAGGGTGTTTCTAGCCCAACAGGGAAGTGAGTTGGGAGATTTTATTGCTTCTAGAGTTGTTGGAGCAACAATACTTGGGAGAAGTGTTGCATGCAGAACATTCCAAAGGTTCAGGATCAAGTTCGAGTTGAATGTATTTGTTGTTGAGAGGGAGTGTTGGAAATAGCAACAAGAAATACTAAAAATAGTATTTCTATAAATAACATTTCACGTACCAGTGTTAGACATAGCAACAAGGAATGAGAAATGGAAATGCTAAAAATAGCATTTCGAGATAGATTCTGATTTTAGTTAGTCCCTTAACTAAAATTGAGAAGTAAAATTCGAATTTGATCTTAGTAGCAGTTTGTAAAATAATTAATTAATTCATATTGAGTTAATTAGTTGTAGAAAACCAAATATGAAGTATATGTGAAGACATGCAATAGTTTTTCCTTTGATTGAGGAAGTTATCCCTTGATTAAAGGAGATCAGGATGAGTTGTACTTTTAGTTGTAATTAGTTAGCTTAGTTAACTAAGTTACGTCTAGTTCAATTAGTTCCAAAAGTTGGAGAGACTAATTGTGAGTTCAGTCAGTTAATGCATGTATGCATGTAATTAGTGTTCTCCAAATAACTGAATATTCTCTCATAAATAGCTCATGCATGTCAATTCAAGGAAACACCCAATTGATATTAAAGGAAGGGACAATGTACTATCAGTTGGAGGAATTTTCCTATAAAGTAAACTCATCCATGCAGAAGGAATTATCTCCTTCAGGGTTGCGTACTTACTTCTTAAGTTTGGTCAGTTGTGTGAGAGGTGAATTCACACAGGTGGTAGAATTGGATCCCACGAGAAATTGCACAAGGAAATGAGAAGCTTGGAGGGTAGAGGAGAAGGTTTGTGAGAAGCCTTTGACTCTCTATGAGCAACACAGGGATTGTACTAAGAGCTAGATAGCTTGTGAGCTACAACTTTGTGTAATCCAGACATATTTCCACTTGTATGATAATCTTGTTATAGCTCCGATACCACTTGTTATAAATATATACCAGAAATATATGATAATAGAAATAAGCACAATAATAACATGATCGAAATAGATAGAAATGATTCTTTATTAATCAAAACCCTTAAGGTAGGGAAACACCATACATTCACTCCTTAAGGAAGGAGAACACTCCACAAGCCATATGCCTATTCGTACAATATTCCTTGACACCTCTCGCTGTGGAGTCTCTAACCTTTATATAGGCCTCATATATACAATACCATGGGTCATTACCATGGTTCCCTCAATACCATCTATCTAATACCATGGGCCCATTACATTATTACTAACTACATGTGGTCCCTTACATGATATGGGTTAACCACTTTATTTATTACTATGGACCATCCCATTATTACATTATTCCCTTGGGTACCTCCCTTTGTACCCCATATTATCCCCCCTAAGTATATAACATTCCACCCCTCTTAACATGTTTTGTCCTCGAAACATGGGAAGAATGCAAATAATAATATCTCCTCAAAGGAGTATTCCACTGGTACCATACACGTGCATCTAGCCATCCAAGGGAAAGGTGAACCCTCGATCGCACTGGTGCCTCACTCACTTGAGATGGAAGTTGACCGTGGCAAATCTTCTATGTTGATGTGTATTAGGTGGGTCTTCACTCCTCGCTATCCATCATGCGGGGGTTGTTGTCCTTGTTGCTAATTGGTTGCCATCTTGTTGGTTTTTTTCTTGCCGGGTGATGTGGGTGGCGATATGCTAAAGTGTTAACCAACGATATATCTTTATTTAATTCACCCCTTACTAGAGCCTCACTATTATCTGGTGCACGTTGTGGTGTCTTATCTTCTAATATTACTTCAACCATTGGGCCCTCATCTGATGTATTAGCACCTGTAACCTTTTCTACTTCAGCCTCTATTTGTGTTTGATTGTCGATCATCACTGGCTCATCATCTGATATGTCAGTCCCTGGAACATCTTCTGCTTTAGCCTCCATGTACTCTAGCTGTTTATTGAGGGAAATATCCTCTAATGTAATCTTCTTCTTTTTATACTAGAGCTTCAGGAATTTCTTCTGCACATTAATATTGATAGTACCCATAGATTCCAACCAAGGATATCCGAAAACAACATCCATAATATCCATCTCTAAAGTATAAAAGTCACCATGCAACACATTTATCCATAGATAGCTTCAAATCCTTATAAACTTGAACATCCTCGTCATCAACCTGTGTGTTTTCAATGTGTTTTGTTGGAACTTGTAATTTTTTTGCCAAATTAACATTGATAAAACTATGCTTGCACCTAGGATTTATAGACACCACGATCTTCTCCTTCTGAATGAATGCATGAACCTGCAATAAGGAGACACTCATAGCAAATAACCCCTCATGTTTCCCCTTATCTTGTTTTCGAGCCTGAGACCATTTATCCAAAAGGAGTTTTTCAAATTCTTTATCTGAAAGTTTGGGCAACTGTTTGTGGTCAAGTGATAACCACCATTTGTCATCCTCATCTTTCGTATTAAGCACCACTGAAATCTTCAAATGTGTCCCATGTGTGGACTTTTGTCTCTGTATGAATTCTTCGATAGTAGGACCATTATCTTCCTGTAATATATAGCCTCTCCATGAAGAGGGTTTGGGAAAAACTCACTTACAATTTTAAATGGCGACAATTTCATCAATATTTCTTAGAATCCCTATTATGATCTATTTTCAGAAATGGAACCATCATTCTGCATCTCCTCATGTGGTAGAAATCCCAATCTAGGCACTGGAATTTCAAATTCGCGCTGCAACTCTCCTGCCGTCACCAAAATTTCTGAAAAAAGAACTGAATTTTATATCAACGATATCTCCCTCATCCGGACTCTGATTCCACTGATTTTTTTTTGAAATTAGGTATTTTTTTCACAATAATCTAGATATGCAATTAGATTTTGCAGATTTTTCCCGAAAACATACAGATCTACGCCGCAAACTCGTTGCCTTGAAAAAATGTCCTCAACACCATCGATTTTTAGATCAGTGATATCTCCTTCATCCAGACTCCGATTCAGCTGATTTTTTTTTTTTAATCAAATATTTTTTCGCAAAGAATCCAAATATAAGATTAGATTTTGCAGATTTTTCCCTAGAACATACAGATCTGATCTGCAAACGCACCGCCCCAAAAATCTTGCAAACAATAAAATAAAAATTCTCCACTTTGGCCCAAGAAAGTGCTCTGGTACCACTTGTTATAGGTTTTATGTCACTTATTATAAATCTATACCAAAAATATATGATAATAGAAATAAGCTGAAGAATAACAAGATCAAAATAGATAGAAATGATTCTTTATTAATGAAAACCCTTAAGATAGGGCAACACCATACATTCACTCCTTAAGGAAGGGGAACACTGCACAAGCCATATGCCTATTCACACAATATTCCTTGACACCTCTCAATGTGGAGTCTCTACCTTCTATATAGGCCTCATATATACAATACCATTGGTCATTACCATGGTTCCCTCAATACCATCTATCTAATACCATGGGCCCATTACATTATTACTAACTACTTGTGGTCCCTTACATGATACGGGTTAATCACCTTATTTATTACTATGGCTCATCCCGTTATTACATTATTCCCTTGGGTACCTCCCTTTGTACCCCATATTATCCCCCTTAGGCATATAACATATGATAATAAAGAGATCGGGGTTTTTAGCTGAGGCTTTCCCTAGAGTATTCTTCTGTGCTCATGTGTGATTGATTTGTCATTCTCTGTTATATGTCTTCTATTTGATCTTGCTCAAAATTGATTAAGCTTCTGCAAGTTTGTTTGTAGAAGTAGATAACGTATTTTGCTTTAGTGTATTGCATTATCAGGTGATCTGCAATGAGAAATTCTACAAGAGGATGGTATCAATTAATTGTGTTATGGTCGAGTGTTGAAACTTGGATTTTGTTGTGGAATGTGTTTTTATTGTTATTCCTAAAATATACCTTATTAGAAATATGTTTTCTTATTTATTTCAATATTAGTAAATCCTATGTTCTTGTCATTGGTCCTGTAATGTTTAAAATTTCTTGTCATTTTTCATTTAATTGTGAGAGAGATTGTTCTTTCTTAATCATTTACAATGCTTGTTAACAATTCACAACAGTTTGTTGATCATGTGGAAATTCATGTTCTCTTCAATTCCTTTACTTTTTCTTATAGTTATACTTACTCTTCAATATTTTTATTTATATTGGT
>APFE030712370.1:73721-104712 GCA_000404065.3 Pinus taeda
ATTGTATTAGTCTTTAATTTTTTTTCTTAATACCAATGTAGATATTTGTGTGAAAAGATCTTATAAGTAGGGTCTCCAACAACTTGTATTTTCAGAGTAATTATTAATATGTGAATATATCTAATCTAGGTTTTTGTGATTTTAGTTTACTAATTTAAAATTTAGTTAATGTTATTTTTATCATATGAATTGAATTTTGTTTTAGTAATTTTGATTTTTATATGTTTATCTTAATTATATGTTTGTTTATTGGTTTAATATATAAATAACTCATAAATGTTTTATGAAATCATTACAGTGATTTTTTATATCTCGTCTGACTAATAGAAGTGAAGTAAATTGTATAATAAGTACGGTTTAATTTGCATTAAAAGATAAGAGTTTTTCATGTTTTTCATTTTAGCAACTATTTGTCTTTTATTTTTTATTTCAATGATTGCCTTTCTTAATTTTAATTTGATTTATCATATGTTATTATAAATTAAAATTAGGAAATTATATTTTTTTTAGATTAATTGTATTTCCATTTTTTGTACCAATTACATTCCTGTTTTGGTTTTTACTTCATTGTATCATAATTATTTGTACATATTTTAATATTGTTAACCATCATTTAATTCCTATATATTATTTTATTTAACTGATATTTTAGTTATACAAATAACAATTTAGTTTTACTGTATTTCATTTTTTGGTTGATAAGTGGTTGAGTCCTGAAAATTTATACAAATAACAATTTAGTTTTACTGTAGGCCATGACTTATGGGCGTCTAAGCCATCAAAGTCACCATTCTCACGACTTATGGGCGTCTAAGCCATCAAAGTCACCATTCTCACGACTTATGGGCGTCTAAGCCATCAAAGTCACCATCAAAGTCACTGAAGGATCGCACCCAGCCTGAGCCGCGTCTAAGCCATCAAAGTCACCATTCTCATGACTTATGGGCGTCTAAGCCATCAAAGTCACCATCAAAGTCACTCAAGGATCGCACCCGGCCTGAGCTGCACCAGTGGAAACCATGTTGGATTTTTTGGTATTGGCGAGACTAGAACCACTGACCTTTGCTTACGAAGTGCCTTAACAAGGCACTCCTTCACCAACCATTCTAAATCTCCTTGATGTTTTACTATATTTATTCATTTTAAATTGTAGATTGTTTAAATTTATTAACTCTAATTCTAGGGGAATATCATTAGATTAGGTATATATAGTTAGCGTAGGTTAGTATTAGTTTTCCCTTGGCATTCTTATTTGTTTGAGGAGGAATTCAGGATAATGGAGCCTACAAACGTGTTGGGGAAAAACTCACCAAACAACTAAGGCTATTAAAGAGCTTCAATCAGGGTAGTCTCTCCCTTGTTAACTATTGTACATAAAACCCGATTCAACAAAACTTAAATTATTTTAATAATTAAAGCTATTATAAAACCATATTGCAAACATTTTTCATAACAATCTCATAGCATTTTCCTGTATCTTTTACCAAAAACAAAATATCTACTTTCCTTTTCACCTCTAGGATTTTTCCCACCTTTTCACACAAGCTTCACTAGCGTAGACATTATTCTCATCTACAATAATGTAGATAACCTCCACCATAGGTTTGAGTGTCTCTCCTCAAAAGACTTCCTCAAATACTTACATGGGGAACATTGAAATAGGAGATGTGTAGTTTCGTTTATTGAGATATAGCTTCCATTGGACCAATTTTTTTTATCTTTTATTACAACTCATGACTTTGAGGTATCAAGAAAACACTATGTTCATACTTTCTCATGTGCATTATTGGTTTCTTTTCTACCTTTGTTTCCATTTTCTTTTTATTTTTTCGTAATAGTTATGATTTTTTTTCATACATAATGAAGTGCATAGATTACGCACTTTAATATTTACATATGCTTACATAGTTAGATGTTTTCTATTGTGTCAACAATTTTTGGGTTGTTTTCAACTGATGATGGTTTATTTTTTACTTTTAGTTCTTCATGCAAAGGCTTTTCTATGGTAGTATACTCTCCCTTCAATATCAACATTTTAGCCTAGATGCCTAAACTATTTAAAATGGCTAGAATGGCTAGCAGTTGGGTAAGGTCCTTTGTCACCTCCCCTCAAGTTGTTAGCATTTTTCATTGTCACCTCCTCTGAAGATCTTAGCATTTATTCATTTTTTTACTCTAATAAACCATTTTTTTACACATGTTATTGTTGAGGATTTCTCTTAGGCGCCATCTACTTCATTATGGGTCCTTCATGTTACAAATCCATTTGGGAACATCTAATTAGGGAACCACAGGGACAAACCTTCCTTAACCTTCTTGATTACTTTGTATCAATTGTATCCTTACTTAGGTATGTATGCCTTCATATACATTTTCTAAGGAAAATACCAATAGTATGAGGTTTGGAACATGAGGTTATCTATCAAACATTATAACATACTTGTTACATATGCAATACCTCTCTAAATAACTAATCAATATTCACTTACATCTTGATATGATCTTCTTTCTTATGTATATCACTCAAGTTGTCTTTGTAAAGGCTCTAAGTTATATTGTTCTTATATTCTTCAATTTCTCTTACAAGAAAACTTTCATATTAATGCTAAATATATATGTAACTTTGTTTCTTCTCCTCGACACTTACCTCCAATACTTTTACAAAGATTCTTATCATTATTTTGTTCTCTTCTTTAAAAGTAATGCTAGATATATATGTAACGTTGTTTCTTCTAGTCCACACTTACCTCCATCACCTTTACAAGCATTCTTATCATTGTTCTGGTTTCTTCTTAAAAAGATTTTTGTTTTGTGCTCATATTTTTTATTGGCTTTGTCCCCGCCAAAAATGTGAATGATTGGTCTCCTTCACACCATGGGAAGTTTTATTCCAACTAGGGCAAAGGAGTTGTTATATTGTTTAATTTTCCCCTGCATAAAAATGTGAATGAGTGGTCTCCTTCACACCATGGGATGTTTTATCCCAACTAGGGCAAGGGAGTTGTTATATTGTCTAGTTTTCTAAGGGAATCTTGGGTGACTAAAGAACACTTTGATCATTAATTAGGTAAATTAATAGTGTTTTAGTGCATTATATTGAAAACTGGGTTAAAATTTATTTTCTTA
Source organism: Pinus taeda (assembly GCA_000404065.3). Lineage (NCBI taxonomy): Eukaryota > Viridiplantae > Streptophyta > Pinopsida > Pinales > Pinaceae > Pinus > Pinus taeda. The sequence goes on from APFE030712370.1 coordinate 76,848, forward strand.
TCAGCAGGAGCATTTTGCACAAGCTTATTCAAGGAAATTTCTTTATTTTTTTTTATTGTTTACTTTAGAGAACTAAGTTGACTAACTCAAATTTGTAAAAAAAACAGAAAATGAAGCTATAGCAAGGAATGCTTTAACAATAAACCTATTGCAACAAAACCTTTCACAATACACTCATTCACATTCAATGGAAAATTAAAAAACAAGTAAACAATTAATTTCTCATTTTAATTCATATAATGAATTATAAAACGCTAATTAAAAAGGTTATAATTTCTCATTCTATTACTCCATTTTTTTTTGTAGATCTCTCCTAAAAAATAAAAATCTTTATAATAATATAAATTGACTAGATTTTAAACTTCTTGCTTATATTTTTATAAAAATTGTTACATACATGTAAACATATAGAAATTTCAAAACAAAAGATAATATTTTTCTAACAATTATTATAATAAAAAATACTTATATTTATTATATTAATTTTAGTGTAATCGAAGACAGGTGTAAATAATTGACTTACTAACTTTTAATATAAATCAATCATTTTTTCATAAAGGAACTAAATCGATTTCCTAAAAAGAATTGAGTATAGAAATTTCAAAACAAAATATAATAATTCTTCTACATATTTTATAAAATTGTTTATATATATTATAATTAATATTTGAGTGCATTTGTGAATAAATTGAATAGGCTAACTTTTAATATAATTCCATGATTTAATTTCACAAAAGAAAATTAATTCAATTTCATAGGAAGAATTTGAAAATGAACCCAACAAAATAATAAAAATATTTCATCACCACCACCCGACCCAAAATTAGCTAAATTGCTTTTTCATCAACATTAAACTGACTACATCTTAAATCCACTCAAGTTAGAAAATAATCATATATTTTAATATATTTGATTGACGAATCACTCGTTCAGGTTCCATTCCTGAAGAATGACCGTTGTGACGCCTAAAGAAAGCTACCACACTGCCTTCCCACGTGTTGTTTAATAAAAGTGCAAAACGTCTATTTATGGTACAAAAGATTTTCACTCATGATTAATAAAGTTGTCATTCTGATCCTATGTTCACAAATGCCAGAGGCCTTTTGCCTTTCGTCACTTTCATCAGGTAGTGGCCGCTGGCCCGTCTCAGGACGAGTGTAGTGGTTTAGGTTTAACCTAATAAAACAAACATGGACAGCCTTATTTTGCCACCGCTCGACCTTGCATAATAAAGTAACTTTACGTACACACAAAATATGATTCGATCTCGCATGATAAAGTAACTTTACGTACACATAAAATATGCTTCAAAAAGCCATCTTTCTCGGATTTAATGGATAAATAAATCTACGTTGGGACGAGTTGAGAGCATAACGGACTGCACTGGGATTCTCCTCTATACCATAAGTGGTCCTCGTCACGACAAAAGTTGTTACAAACCATCACGGGCTGCAGCAGACTGTCTCTATTCATTTATCTTATTCTCGCCCAAACTGTTATCCTGCAAAGGGAGATGAACAGAGGAGGAGTCGCCACTGAGAGATTATATAGAAGCTGTTGGTTGAGAGTCTGTTCGACAGATCAGATCATACATCATGGGTAGATCTCGCAGTTGCTTCGTTGCAAAATCCGATGGTGAGCGTCTCAAAAGCGGGGCTTGGACTCCTAGCGAGGATAAGATTTTGAACGATTGCATTAAAATTCATGGAGTTGGTCAGTGGAAATCTATTGCAAAGAAATCGGGTGAATATATCTTATAATAATCCCCACAATCCTTGTATTCTTTGTTTCTGCAAGTCTAATGATGAGTGATCCTGGAATTTGAATGAAAATAACTGTGTTTATCATGAGAAGCTAAGTGTAAAAATATATTAAGCCGAAGAAATTGGTTTTGTAGGCCTAAAACGATGTGCTAAGAGTTGTAGATTCCGTTGGTTGAACTATCTTCGTCCAGATATTAAGAGGGGAAATATTTCCCAGGACGAAGAGGAGCTCCTCATCAGATTACATCGTCTTCTTGGCAATCGGTATGTGAGTCAGCAATAATCTCTCTGGAATAAGTATCTAACAAGTTTTGCTATTTTGGTATAAAGCTCAGTGTATTCAATCAAAAGTTATTATAATGATTTCATAATCCTCATATATATACACATACAGAGATAGTAAGGTGAAATGAGTATCGAATGTAATGTGATCACATGTGCAGATGGTCATTGATAGCAGGGCGACTTCCTGGTCGATCGGATAATGAAATAAAGAATTACTGGAACACCCACTTGAGAAAGAGGCTACAAATGGGTGAATTAGAACCCGAACTCCATAAGTCCTTCAAGAGAATGGATATGCCTTTTGACTCCAGTAATTATAATGAGAAAGATGTAGAAGATATATATGATGGCCTGCCTCAAAATACAGCCCTGAAAACAAGGTCAGGGAGATACAGGGAAAAGGAAGTAGTAGACGTAGAGAATCTTGATTGTTATAATTATGACCATCTACCAGATTCCCATGATGGTATTAATCCAGAAAAAGAAGAGGACATGAAAGCAGCAGATGATCATGTTGGTCAAATAGATGCCTCCAAATCATGGTGCCAATTATTGTTGGAGGATTGTACGGGGGATTATCGGTACGATCGCTTGGATTATGTTCAAGGCCTTCAATCAAACAGAGTTAATTGTCAGTCTGCCTCCGTTTCCCCAAGTGGAAGTGAAATATTGCAAGAAAAACAATCTTCTTTCTCTTGCAATTTACTCGAACAGGGATTCTTGCAGACCGAGAATTTTAATTCGACGCACTTCGAAAATTTAGTAGAGTTGGACAAGCAGTACTCTCTTTTCGTATAAAATATTATAAGATAATGAAAGAAAAGAGTAGACGGTCGGAGGAGATGAAGAAAAGTTATGTGTACCGCAGGCCACTGACAGCGAATTTCTTTTTTGATTAAAAGGTAGAAGAATATTGCCAACACCGAATCTACTCTTCCAAAAAGGACAAATCAATCTCCGGGTTGGCGACTCCTATATATTTTCCAGATGCCTTTATAGCTGTCTGGTGTGTATGCTGCACATGAATCTAGGGCTATCGAGATATTTTATATTTTAGCACCTCATGTCCTCACTATTATGTGGCCTTATAATCTATGTTCTGCTGCCATACTAGGGCTATTCAGTCATTTTACATTTTGGCACGTCATTGTCCCCACTGTTTTGTAGCTTTATAATTTCTGTTCCGGTGTCATAAGTTTATTAAGATGCTTATGTAGCCTATTATCCGTCTAAATTTCTATTAAAATATAACTTTTTCTCAATTTTCAAATTCATAGGTTTATGAAAGAAGAATGTGGTGAACAATATGATGTTGTTATCAAAATTATCTGAAATTATGCTAATTAAATCGAACCTTAACCGCTAGATGCTGTTATGAAAATCATGGGAAGCTACGTCAATAATCCACCATTGACTGTAATAGAGGACATAAAGCTTATTAAAAAGGCAATTATTATGTATGTCATAAATATTTCATAAATGTAATTTATTTTCACTATATATTATATTTTAGAATGTATGGGGAAATATTTAATTATTAAACTCTTAGTATGTTAGGTTCAGATAGAGAGAAGTCTATTTGTTATTGGAAACTTGATTAGATTTATTTGGTTTGGGATTTTACTATTAGATTTTATTTGGTTACTTTTAGTTTTAATTAGTTAGTTTAGGCTTGAGATATTTATTTAATTAAAAATTTGTATTTTTTAAATAATTTAATTTATTTAAATCTATTATTTTATATTATATAATTATATAAATGAAACTAGTACATTAGTGTTTTTGTAATAATCTCTATTTTCATTTTAAAATTTTCTTAACTTAATATTGATATGAGAATAGGTCTAGACATAACTCCATTAGTCACAAAAAGAGAAGACCCAAAGGATATGGAGGGTAAAGCAAATATTAGTTTCTTACAATTTTATTTTTCATTTTTTTTCTATGTATTGTATTAGTTTTTAATGTCTGTTACGAATCTAAAGATTTCCCTAAACTATTTTATACTAGTTTAATTTATATTTGTTAAGTATGGTCTCTAACTACATGTTTCTCGAGACTAATTTTTAAACTGGAAATATATTTAATCTAACTTTTGTGGTTTTGACTTAGTAATTTAGATGATATTATTTTTATTATATGAATTGAATTAATTTATAGTATCAATTTCTATGTTTATATGTTTATTTCCAATATAATGGTTTCTTAATGATTTTTATTTATAACCTTTTACATCTGGGTTGAGTAATGAAGTACATTGCATTAGTTAGTTTCTTTTGTGTTTTATTCTTGATGTTCATTATTAGAATAGGTACAATCTAAATCTATATTCTTAAAAAAAGTTTTCATTTTAACAATTATTTGTTTTTTATTTCTTAGTTTTAATTTTGATTTATAATTTTATATATATAAATTAAAATGTAAAAATTATATTCTTTTGTTATTTTATGCAATAATTATATTTTTATTCTTTGTAAATATTACATTTCTATTTTGGGTTTTTACTCATTGTATGATAATTATTTATACATATTTTAATATCATGAACTATTATTAAATTCCTATATATTATTTTATTTAAATGGATATTTAGTTATATAAATAATAATTTAATTTTATTGTATTTATTTATTTTAACTCGTCGATTATATTAAATTTATTAACAAATAGTCATAGGAATATAACTTTAATTGAAATATATATAATTAGTGTAGATTAGTATTAACTTTACCTCATTCTTCTTCATTTGATCTGGAATCGAAAGGCTAATAGAGCCTCGAGCAAAAGCACACTAAACCACTAAAGCTATTAAAAATCTTTAGTTATGGTGGTCTCTCCCTTGTTGATTGTGAAACCTGTATCAATAAAACATAAATTATTTTGAGAAATAAATTTACTATAAAACTATATTGAAAACAAATTTTTATAATAAGATTGTGGCAAGAGGCTCTCTACACCTAAGTATATGAGGGAGATGTTGTAAACGAGGGAGATATTGTTACGTACGTTACATTAAAAAAATTTAAAAATTATGAAGGATATGTTGTCACATAATGTAATGTTACATTAAAAAAAATATTAAAAAAATATATGCAAGTATATGAGGGAGATGTTGTATATAAAGGAGATGTTGTCACGTACGTTACATTAAAAAAAATTTTAAAATTATGAAGCATATGTTGTCACATAATATAACGTTACATTAAGAAAAATATTAAAAAAAAATATATGTGTCCGCTAATATATATGGTATATGTTGAAGATATGTGTAATGTTGCAAGATATGTGTCGGCTAATATATATTGTATATGCTAAAGATATGTGTAATGTTACTTTAAGATAAGAAAAATTAGTTACTTCAATATAGGGTCCTTTGCCACCTCCCCTCAAGATCTAGCATTTTTCATTGTCACCTCCTCTAAAGATCTTAGCATTTATTCATTTGTTTTGCTCTAATAAACCATTTTTTACACTTTTTGTTGTTGAGGATTTCTCTTAGGCACCACCTACTTCATTATGGGTCCTTCATGTTACAAATCTTTTTGGAAACATCTAATTATGGATCCAGTGGATCAAACCTTCATGAACATTCTTCATTACTTTGTATCAATTGTACCCTTACTGAGATATGTATCTGAGGAATATAATACATTTTATAAGGAAAATATCAATAATATGAGGTTTGGAGCACAAGGATATCTATCAAACCCTATAGCATACTTGTTACATATGCAACACCTCTCTAAACAACTAATCAATATTCACTAGTTACATCTTGATGTGATCTTCTTTCCTATTTATATCACTCAAGTTGTTTTTGTAGTTTTTGTAAAGGATCTAATATTAATTGTTCTTATATTCTTCAATTTCTCTAGGAAGAAAACCTTCATATTAATGCTACATATATATGTAACTTTGTTTCTTCTCCTCCACACTTACCTTCAACACTTTTACAAAAATTCTTATCATCGTTTTGCTTTCTTCTTTAAAAGAAATGCTAAATATATATGTAACATTGTTTCTTCTCATCCACACTTACCTCCATCACCTTTACAAATATTCTTATCATTGTTTTGTTTTCTTCTTTAAAATATTTTTGTTTTGTGCTCATATTTTTTATTGCCTTTGTCCCCTGCCAAAAATGTGAATGACTGGTCTTCTTCACACCATGGGATGTTTTATCCCAATTAGGGCAAAGGAGTTCTTATATTGTCTAATTTTCTAAGGGAATCTTGGGTGACTACCAAGCACCTTGATCCTGAATTAGGTAAATTGATAGTGTGTTAGTGCATTGTATTGGACACTGGGTTAAAAACTTTTTTCTAGCCAGGAGGAGCATATTGCAAAAGCTCATTCAAGGAAATTTCTTCACTTTTATTTATTTTTTACCTTAGATAATTAAGTTGACTAACTCAATTTTGTAAAAAAATAGAAAAGAAAGCTATAGCAAGGAATGCTTTAACAATAAACCTATTGCAACAAAACCTTTCACAATACACCCATTCACCTCCAATTGAAAATAAAAAACACGTAAACAATTAATTTCTTACTTTAATTCATATAATAAATTGTAAAACCCTAATTAAGGGAGTTATAATTTGTCACTGTATTACATTTTTTTGTAAATCTCTCCAAAAAAATAAAAATCTTTATAATAACATAATTTGCATAGGTTTTATCTTAATGCTTTATATTTTTATAAACTTATTACATACCTGTAAGCAATGCAGAAATTTCAAAACAAAACTATACTATCTTTTTTTATATATTATTGTAATATTAAAAATAATTATATTTATTATAATTAAATTTTAAGGATATTAGTGGAAGGTGTAAATAAATTGAACTCAACCGAATTTAATATAAATCAATGATTTATTTTATAAAGGAAATTAAATCAAATTTCCTAGAAAGAAATATGAGAATAGAATTTTAAAACAAAATAAATAACTCTTTTTACATATTCATATTTTATAATTTAAAAATGGTTTATATTTAATTATAATTAATATTTGAGTGTATTTGTGAATAAATTGACTAGGCCAACTTTTAATATAATTCACTTTTAATATAATTCAATTCAATGATTTAATTTGAGGAAAGAAAATTAATTCAATCTCATTGCGAAGAAGTTGAGAATGAACCAAACAAAATAAAAATATTTCATCACCAGCCAACCCAAAATTAGGTAAATTGCTTTTTCACCAACATTAAAACTGACTACCTCTTAAACCCACTTTAGGTAGAAAATAATCATATATTTTAGTATATTTGATTGACAAATCACTCGTTTAGGTTCCATTCCTGAAGAATGACCGTTGTGACGCCTAAAGAAAGCTACTACACTACCTTCGCACGTGTTGTTTAATAAAGTTGTCATTCTATTTATGGTACAAAAGATTTGCACTCATGTTTAATAAAATTGTCATTCTGATCCTATGTTCACAAATGCGAGAGGCCTTTGGCCTTTCGTCACTATCATCAAATAGTGGCCACTGGCCCGTCTGGGGACGAATGTAGTGGTTTAGGTTTAACCTAACAAAACAAACATGGACAGCCTGATTTGCCACCGCTCGACCTTGCATAATAAAGTAACTTCACGTCCACACAAAATATGATTCGAAAGCCGTGGTTTTCGGATTTAAGGAATAAATAAATCTACGTTGGGACGAGTTGAGAGCATGACAGACTTCACTGGGATTCTCCTCTATACCATAAGTGGTCCTCGTCACGACAAAAGTTGTGATAATGTCCATCACGGGCTGCAGCAGACTGCCTTTATTCATTTATCTTATTCTCGCCAAAACTGTTATCCTGCAAAGGGAGATGAACAGAGGAGGAGTGTCCACTGAGAGATTATATAGAAGCTGTTGGTTGAGAGTCTGTTGGATAGATCAGATCATACATCGTGGGTAGATCTCGCAGTTGCTTCGGTGCAAAATCCAATGGTGAGCGTCTCAAAAGCGGGGCTTGGAGTCCTAGCGAGGATAAGATTTTGAATGTTTGCATTAAAAATTCATGGAGTTGGTCCGTGGAAATCTATTGCAATGAAATCGGGTGAATATATCTTATAATAATCTTCAGTCCTTGTATTCTTTATTTGTGCAAGTCTAGTGATGAGTGATCCTGGAATTTGAATGAAAATAACTGTGTTTATCATGAGAAGCTAAGTGTAAAAATATATTAAGCCGAACAAATTGGTTTTGTAGGCCTAAAACGATGTGCTAAGAGTTGTAGATTCCGTTGGTTGAACTATCTTCGTCTAGATATTAAGAGGGGAAATAATTCCCCGGACGAGGAGGAGCTCCTCATCAGATTACACCGTCTTCTTGGTAATCGGTATGTGAGTCAGCGATAATCTCTCTGGAATAAGTATCTAACAAGTTTTGCTAATTTGGTATAAAGCTCAGTGTATTCAATCAAAAGTTATTACAATGATATATATATACACATAGAGAGATAGTAAAGTGAAATGAGCATGGAATGTAATGTACACACATAGAGAGATAGTAAAGTGAAATGAGCATGGAATGTAATGTGATCACATGTGCTGATGGTCACTGATAGCAGGGCGACTTCCTGGTCGATCGGATAATGAAATAAAGAATTACTGGAACACCCACTTGAGAAAGAGGTTACAAATGGGTGAATTAGAACCGAAACTCCAGAAGCCCTTCAAAAGAATGGATATGCCTTTGGACTCAAGTAATTATAGTGAGAAAGATGTTGAAGATATATATTATGGCTTCTTTCAAAATGTTGGGAATTGGATAATCTAATTTTAATTGGATAATTTAATTTTTTTCATTAATGGCGGTGTTGAAGGATAATTCAACGTTCGCCATGTGTTTCGTGGCATGTGCTTAATACTAGCGATGTGATTATTTACTAAAATTTGTAAATTTTGGTGTAACCTCAATCGTGACCGCAATCGTGACTCCAACACAAAATGCAGCTCTGAAAACAATTTTAGTGAATTACAAAGAAAAGGAAGTAGTAGACATAAAGAATCTTGATAATTATAATTATGACCATATACCAGATTCCCATGATGGTATTAATCTAGAACAAGAAGAAGACAAAAGAGCAGCAGATGATTGTGTTGGTCAAATAGATGTCTCCAAATCATGGTGCGAATTATTGTTGAAGGATTGTACGACAATCGTGACTCCAACACAAAATACAGCCCTGAAAACAAGGTCCCTGAGATACAGGGAAAAGGAAGTAGTAGACGTAGAGAATCTTGATTGTTATAATTATGACCATATACCAGATTCCCATGATGGTATTAATCTAGAACAAGAAGAGGACAAGAAAGCGGCAGATGACCGTGTTGGTGAAATAGATGCCTGCAAATCATGGTGCCCATTATTGTTGGATGATTGTACGGGGATTATCGGTACGATCGATTGGACTTTGATCAAGGCCTTCAAACAACAGAGTTAATAGTCAGTCTCCCTCCGTTTCCCCAAGTGGAAGTGAAATATTGCAGGAAAAGCAATCTTCTTCCTCTTCCAATTTACTCCAACAGGAATTCTTCCAGACCGAGAATTTTAATTCGACATACTTCGAAAATTTAGTAGAGTGGGACGAGCTGTACTCCCTTCTCGTATAAAATATTCTAGGATAATGAATGAAAAGAGTAGACGGTCGGAGGAGATTAAGGAAAGTTATGTGCACCGCAGGCTGCTGACAGCGAATTTGGTTTTTGATTAAAGGGCAGAAGAATATTGTCAACACCGAATCTACTCTGCCAAAAAGGACAAATCAAACTCCGTGTTGGCCAGTTTTATATAGTTTACATATGCTTTTATAGCTGTCTGGTGTATGTACTGTATATGGATCTAGAGATAAAATTAGTTCAATCAATATATTCTATTAATTAATAAATGAATGAATTACACATATATTTATACAATCAATAGTCTCAAGATAGGAATTCTATCTTGGACGTACACTAGTGTGGTTGAGAGATTCTCTCAACCACACACTAATCTAGGAGAAACTAAATCCCTATAATGTAGGAACAAACTCCTCAAATGGAGAATTATAACCATAGACAAGTAGGAATTAATAATTTCCAACTCCCCCCCTTAATGACTACTTGTCATGATAGTCAAATCCACCGCCATCAGGCGAATTGCATGTACAAAACCTCCAAAGACACAATCTGCCGCCCTCGGACAGATCCACAATTTGCAAATTTGGCGTTTCCAATACAGCTAAATTGATCCGATTTGCCTCTCCTGCAGATCCACTTGAAGGTGAATTTGCGCGATCCTGAATGATAAACCCGCGCCATTGGCGCGATTAATGGCCTAACAGACGCGCCAGTTGGCCTTCCTGGCATTGTTGTTAGCGCGAAAAACGCCAATCCCCTTCTACTCAGAGAAAATCATCTGAGTCCGAGCCAAGTGTTACTGCAGCCCACCTGCTCCTACGAGCATAAAGCTTCTGTGTACACTCGCCATCACCGGACAGATCCGATCTGCTACCACCGAGCTAATCAAGGATCTCAATTCGCCACCACCGGGCAGATCCGATCTGCTACCACCGAGCTGATCAAGGATCTCAATTTGCCACCACCAGGCAGATCCAATCTGCTACCACTGAGCTGATCAAGGATCTCAATTTGCGACCGCCGGGCAGATCCGATCTGCTACCACCGAGCTGATCAAGGATCTCAGTTTGCCACCATCGGGCAACTCCTGTAGCCACTAAGGCTCTATAGATGGTTTCAGGCTGACCACAAACCATTACAAAGTGGTTTTTAGATCACCACGAACTTTCAAATGCCTTAGCAAGGCTTACATTCAACATTTGAAGTTTCTAGTACATACAATGACTATTACAATAATATGTTAGGGAGTCTATCCCACAAACCACACTAAAAAAAAAATTACTTTGTTGTCCATCATAATAACTGTTGTTGCTGCTCCTTTATCTCATTTGTTCACCGTTCACATCTTGGGCATTTTTTTCAAATAAATTCCTGGAACTTCCGTAAACCTGTCATTTGTTAGAGCCGCGAATTCTAACAAAATAACTTCATATTGAGGTCGCGAATCTCAATATGTATGCCAATTTAAATTCCAAAAAAATACTTCACCAACAAAAAAACATATACCAATTATGATCCACAGCCTGATCCACAGTTTTCAGGCCACACACCCGGCGCCAAGCTGCAATGGCTAAAAACGAGAGCCAATTCAACCCCGTCTAATACGCAGACCATTGCATGATTTCACCCTCCATCAGTCTTCTCCTCGGCTTGCAACGCACCAGAATTTAGAACTTTGCTGTTGCATAGACAACGCCAACTCCGATGCCCAATATGCTAACTAAATGATGAATGCAATTGGAAACACTGATAGAAGAATCAAATAGGGAACAACTGAAGTCATAAATGAAATAAGACAGGTTCATCGACAATGCACGAATCTGTAATGGTGCAGCGGGAGAGGCCAAAGGTTGAAGTGGGTGTTTCCACTCTTCGACAGAGATAGAACATAACCACAAAGCTACAGCCACATGGATGAGAGAACCCACCCTGTTGCAAAAATCAAAGGAACGTTTCAACAAAATCTTCCGGACACCTATGAACGTTACAGTCCACGCACAATCAATCATGGCATCCCAGATGCAGTTATCAACAGGATGCTGGAGGATTTTAAGATCCTTCCGGGAGCACCATAATACTTCTTCAGGCCAGTCTGGGGGTCCGTAGTAGGCTGACAGCCGAGCTCTGTGTGCGCAAGACTGACATTAGCATGGGTGTAGGGCACATCCCCATTACTGGTCATGGTGATAACATTTTTCTTAGCATTAACCTTCAGCAGCCTCTCGAGTATGTTTACAAGATCCGGCACCGAAACAGGTGGCTGGACAAAAACCAATCAAAAAAGAGATCTTACAGAAAAAAACCTTCTTTGTCTCAACATATAGATCATCCAACCTCAAAAGTGCAATGGCATCAGGTACATCAAAACCAAGCATAAAAGCGTGGACAAAATCAGCGCATTTTTGGAGGTTACCAATTTCTGGAGTGTCAAACCGTGACTTCTTTACGGGGTCTTCAAATTCATCGGAATGTCAATCTTCATCTGCTCATAAACAAGAGTATAAATTTCCATCCACATTTTCTTCAGAGGCGCATATGTATGAGCTGGAACAGAGACCTTCCGAAACTCAGGCCGGCCACCAGAAGAGCATTTTTCTTTTGTTGTCCATCCCCATTCTTCAGCCAGTCCCAACATGTCCTCCATTTCAGAGCCACTGTGAAGAGGACCAGTCCATAAGGGCCCCGAAACAACCAATGAGCGTGACATGTTTTGTTTAGGGCAAGGGCAACAAATTTCTGCCATTTCATCCCAAGAAAATGCTCGAGAATCTCCACAAAGACTGCAATAGCTAATGAATCCATAATGTTTATTCTCCTTAGGCTTTCCACGTCTCACACGAAGCATGACTCTAAACACTGGTCCATGATGAGCAAAGTATGAAAACACGGGTCATACATCCATGTCTCGTGTAGCAGCTTCTCGTACTGCTCCTCCTATGAGCATCCGCAAACCAATCTCATTGGCATATGGCATGGGCCTTATAAATGCTCCATATGATGCCAAATCATTGTGAGGACGATGACCACCCAAAGAGACTCCGTCTGTAGAGGTCAAATACAATAAGCCCCCATATTGCATGGCTGATAATGCCGAACCCAAGAAGAAAGAATCGCTGCCAAAGGAATCCACATCAATGAGATCATAGTAATCACCCTGCAAGTAACGCTCCACCATCACTCTATTGGCATCACAGTGAGATATTACCCACTTTCTCCTTCCCGTGTTGTTGTTTTCATGGTCCTGATAATCTTCCTGTTGTCGGATTTGAGAAAGATTGGAGAGAATAGTTGGGCGCGTGTGGTAATTGGCATACAATTCAAGAAAAGAAAAAAATGTCCAGAAAGCAACTCATCAGTTGGATCACCCTTCAGATTTGTTTCTGGTTTCCTTTGGAGGAACCCTAGATATAGCCAACTCGCATAAGTGCCAAAGATTATAAAAGGAAGATATGATGTGAATTCCATTGCCAAAATGCTTACAATTATTGACACCAAAACCAGAAAGGAAGATAGCCACTTGGCATGCAGCTTCAAAACAAAAAGAATTGAAATTTCTTGATCGGGCATGATTTGGCACCTCTGAGATGCAGACAATACGGGTTTCGCCCTCAACATACCGAAGCTTCCCATCAGGAGGCCGAGGCAAAATGCTGCCGCCGAAGCTGCACAGGAACTTTTGCAGTGCCTGTCAACAATTCTGTGCAAGGGATCCGAGACAATGAGAACCGGGGGCTGTTCTGTGCATCAGACACTCACAGCTGAGGCGACATCAATAATAAAAACCGCATTAGTGTTAGCCAGGAGACGGGGCCACGCACAGGCCACACCCCTGCATGTCGCAGCGACGTTGCTCAGCTCGGATTCGAGTCTCCTGCGCCGTGCCTGTTTGTAGTCCTGCAATGGTATTCCCCATCCCAGCGGGCCCTCAACCTCCTCTCTACAATGCCGGGCGCTTCCGCTGCTCTACTTCATTCCACGAAAAATTGATCGCCACAGCCCACTCGATCTCGACCTTTGCTGCTCCACTTCGGCCCATGAAAAACTAATCACCACAACTCTCAGACAGTGGAGGATGGACAAACAAATACTAAACCCTTTATTTTCCTTCAGGCCAGGAGGGCCAAGCCCAGGAGGGGCCAGGCCCTCAGAGGCTCTGATACCAAGATAAAATTAGTTCAATCAATATATTCTATTAATTAATAAATGAATGAATTACACATATATTTATACAATCAATAGTCTCAAGATAGGAATTCTATCTTGGACGTACACTAGTGTGGTTGAGAGATTCTCTCAACCACACACTAATCTAGGAGAAACTAAATCCCTATAATGTAGGAACAAACTCCTCAAATGGAGAATTATAACCATAGACAAGTAGGAATTAATAATTTCCAACTTCTAGGGCTATCGAGACGTTTTATATTTTAGAATGTTTGCGTGGTCACTGTTATGTGGCCTTATAATCTTTGTTGTGGTATCATACTAGGGCTATTCAATGATTTTATATTTTGGCACGTCATTGTCCTCACTGTTTTGTGGCTTTATAATTTCTATTTTGGTATCATAAGTTTATTAACATGTTTATGTAGCCTATTATCTGTTTAAATTTCTATTAAAATATAACTTTTTCTATGTTAATGGGAGAAGAACCTACTTAACAATTATCAAAATCATGTGAAATTAGATTAATAAAATCGAACCTTAACCGTTACATGCTGTTAAGAAAACTATGGGTAACTATGTCAATTAAATCGCATCTCAATACATTCGGGACAATGTAATCCACCATGGGCTGTAATAGACATAAACCTTATTAAAACACAATTAATATGTATCTCATAAATATTTATACGTGTAATTATAAATTATATTTTATAATATGTGTGGAAATGTTTAATTATTAAATTATTGGTGATATCCAATACAGGTAGATAAAAGTCTATTAGTTTTCTTTCAGCATTGTTCTTCATGTGTGGAAAAATCCAAAAGCTAATAAATCCTATAAAACTATTGAGAATAAACACACCAAATAATTAAGTCTATGAAGAGCTCCCATCAAAGTAGTTTCTCCCTTATTACTTAGGGTAAATAAAGCTCGCTTCAACCAAACCTAAATTATTTTAAGAATTACATCCACTCTAAAACCGTATTGCAAACTTTCTTTTATAATAAACTCTCCTCTATTGACTATAAAACTCAAATCAGCAAAACCTAAATTATAACATCTTTCGTGATTATATGTTTTACTTAAAAATAACTTATCTTTTGACATGTAAATTTTGTCCCACCTTTTCACACATATTTTTTTATGTCGCAAAAATTATCACCTTGAAACACAATTCTTTAAATAAATGTTCACCATGTAAATATAATAAGATACTCTGGGAATTTTTCTCGCGCACAATAGTGTAAATATATTGCGTAAATAACCTCCACCATAGGGTTTCGTCTCTCCTCGAGAGACATCCTCAAATACTTACATGGGGAACAATGAAATAGGGTTGTGTAGTAGTTTATTCAGATATCGGTTCTCCCTTGGCCAATAAGCTCGTGACTTGGAGGTATGAAGAATATTTAGAAGACTACCTTAATGCCTTCTCTAATGCATTATTGATTTCCTTTTTATTTCTTTTCCATTTTTTTATTGTTTTTCTCATATATATATATATATATATATATATATATATATCTCGGTTTTCATAATATATGGATAGGTTGATTACTTTAATATTTATATATGTTTATATAGTTAGTAATTTTCAAATAGTAAATATTTTGTGTTGATTTAAATTTATAATAGTTTTTCTGGTATTTTTTTATTTTTTTTTGTATGTGTTTACTTTTTTTAATGTCAATATCTTAGTTTACATTCCTAAACTATTTTGAATGTCTAGAAATTGGGGAGGTTTTTTTCCAGCTCCTTTGAAGCCTCTATCATTTTCCATTGTCATTTCCTCTCAAAATCTTACCATTTATTCAGTTTTTTTTACTCTAATAAACCATTTTTTACATTTGTTATTGTTGGGGATTTCTCTTAGGCACCATCTGCTTCATTATGGGTCTTTCATGTTACAAATCGATTTGGAAAAATCTAATTGGGGATCCACTTAGTTAAACCATCCTTAACCCTTTTGATTACTTTGTATCAAGTTTAACCTTGCTCAAGTTGCATTGCATATGTATGTCTTCATCTGCCGAATACAATATATATTCTAAGGAAAATACCAATAGTATGAGGTTTGGAACATGGGGTTACCTATGAAAACCTATAGCATACTTCTTATATTTTTCCATTTCTCTTTGGAAGAACACTTTCATTTTAATGCTAAATACATATGTCATTTTGTTTAGGCTCCCCCACACTTACCTCCATAACCTTTATAAGATTCTCATCATTGGTTTAGTTTGTTCTTTAAAAGTGTTTCTTCTTTAAAAGCTTTTTGTTTTGTGCTAATATTTTTTTTTGTTGTCTTTGTCCCCTGCCAAAAATGTGAATGACTTGTCTCCATTACCTCATGGGAGGTTTTATGCCAACTAGCGCAATGGATTTATTAATTTGGCTAATTTTCTAAGGGAACCTTGGGTGACTGCAAAACACTTTCATCATTAATTAGGTAAGTTAAGAGTGTTTTAGTGCATTGTATTGGACACTAGGTTCAAATTTGTTTTCCAACGAGGATAAGCATTTTGTAAAAGCTCATAAAAGGAAGTTTCTTAAATTTTATTTATCTTTTACTCTACTTAATTAAGTTGACTAACCCAATTTTTTAAACAAATCGAATGGAGAGCTATAGCAAAAAATGCTTTAACAATACACCTACTGCAACAAAACCTTTCACAATACACCCATTCACCTTCAATCCAAAAGAAATTGAAAAAATAATTGCTCACTTTAATCCATATAATCAACTATGATAATTTCTCAATCTACTACATTTTTAGTATATATCTCCTAAGTGACCCACTATCTTCTTATAAATGCAAAAAAATGAAAATCTTTGCAATAACATAAATTGCATAAGTTTTATTTTAGTGTTTAATATTTTTTAAAACTTTTTTTAAAACTTATTATATACCCCCTAAGCAAGGTAGAAATTTCAAAACAAAAATTATAATAATTTTTTAAAATAATTTTTATAATTTAAAAACATTTTTATTTATTATATAATTTATATTTAAGTGTATGTGTGTACAAGGTCTAAATAAAATGACTTGAATAGCTTTTACTATAGATCAATGATTTAATTTTATAAAAGAAAATTAAAGTTCATTCCATAACAAGAAATTGAGAGTAAAAATTTCAAAACAAAATTACAATAATTCTTTTACATATTTTTATAATTCAAAAATACTTATATTTATTATAATTAGTATTTTTTTATAATTTAAAAATGTTTATATTTAAGCAAAGTCCTTCGGAAAAAATCACATAAGAGAAATTTTTGGCTGACGCGTTTGGAACCAACAAGTGTGGTTCATCATCAGGATAGATGAAGAGGACGCGTTTGGAACCAACAAGTGTGGTTCATCATGAGGACAGATGAAGATGCAGACAATGGCAAAGGCTTAAAGGCTTAAATAGAGAGCAATGTAAAGACATAATTTCCAGGTAATGACTATATCTGAACAATAATATTTAAATTATGATATTAATTTATTAAATATTATTAACTAACAGTTATATTAAAGGGCTAGTTTTCCAAAAATAATATTTAAATAATGATATTATTTTATTAAAAATATTAATAGGTAATGACTATTTTTTAAAAATAATATTTAAATTAATTTAATAAAAAAAAATATTACTAGTTTTTGAAAAATAATATTTAAATCGATATTATTTTATTAATTTATTAAAAAGTATTAATAGGTAATGGCTATATTAAATGGCTAGCTTTTGAAAAATAATATTTAAATTATGATATTAGTTTATTAATTTATTAAAAGAAAATATTAGTAAGTAACCACTATATTAAATAGTGAGTTTTTGAGAAATAATATTTAAATTAATTATTAATAAATAAATAAAATAAAAGTGAAACTCTAAAGAAGGAGGGAAGTAAAAAATTATAAAAACAAGAAATACCTTAATCAAGACAAGGTCATTTTATAAATCAAATAATTAATGGAAATACAATAAAATAAACTAAATTAAAAAATAATTAATGGAGAAATAAATAAAATAAACTAAATTAAAAAGAATTAATGGAGACATAAATAAAATAAAACAAATACGACGATGATGATAATGGTTAATGTCCACTGAGACAAAACTTTGGTTTATCGGACCTAAAGAAACGAATTATTTAGTTTGATTTAAAATTTTATTCCTATGCTCAAAAAGCCTGGAGAGAAGCCTCCTGAGCTCACTCTAATTTTGACAACGGAAAAGGCTAGGAAGGCCAGTATTGCAGCAAATATTTTGAAACTGAGATCTAATGTGGTTGTACGCGAGGCACTCTAAGAGGAAGTGATTTTCATCCTCAATGTTCGTATTCTCATAAAGATGGCAAAACCTTTCCATCCATGGTGTTTTAGGAACTGCCCAACGACTCGCTTCACAATGGGGCTCATGAGAGTTTGTTCTAATCTTGGTTATATTAATTTTCTTCTTTGAGCTAGTTAAAACAGAGAGATACTTTCGATCTTCTAGGGTGGGGTTGATGACCTCCTTATAATATCTTAATTTTATTTTAGTTGCTAAATCCTTCTCACACTACATTTTTTCTTTGAAATTATAAGTAACAATATTTTTAATTCTCGTCAATCTCGCAATGGTTTAACCAGGTCCTGGTGTCTTTATACCAACCTCGTTTAAGCCTTAGGTGGTTTTCGCTAGAATTTAAAGCTATCTTAGGAAGTGTATGGTCTCCTATGTTATTGATTTTCTGCTTGTACAAGAGAAGCCTAGTCGTAGCTAGGCTCTCGATAGGGGAAATACCCACTTCCATAAGTACAATAGGATAGGGTGTGTTGCTTTTAATTTTGAGGTTATACATTATAAAATGCTTCTGGATTTGCTCAATCTTTCTCTAATATTCTCTAGGTATGAT
Source organism: Pinus taeda (assembly GCA_000404065.3). Lineage (NCBI taxonomy): Eukaryota > Viridiplantae > Streptophyta > Pinopsida > Pinales > Pinaceae > Pinus > Pinus taeda. Next base: position 95,573 of record APFE030712370.1, read on the forward strand.
ACAACCCCAAACTTCACATCCATATAAGATAACTGGAGTGGCTAAAGTTTCAAAGAGGAACTTCTTTCTATCCCACATTACGAGGTTTGATGTTTTATAGCTATTTTCATGACCAAAATAAACTTTCCATCCCCCATTAATCCTTTTCTCAATGCTATAGTTCCAGTTGAGCTTGTGATGAATATCAATTCCTAGGTACTTGTAGGAAGACGCTTCCTCCAAGTTACTATTGTCATACATAAAATTAGCATAAGTGTCCTTCTTGGATTTGTTAAGCATAACTTTTGTTTTGTCAGTGTTAACAATCATACCCATGGTAGAGCAGAAATCCTTAAGAAGTATAAGTTGCTTATCAAGATCAGATGAGCACCTTGCAAGAAGAAAACTATCGTCAGCATAGAGAAGAGGGATGATGACTATCCTAACTAAGATCGTGCCAGCACATCATGCTTCCTCTAAACAACATTCTAGCTTGTCGATGTAAATGCCAAATAGGGTAGGGGAGAGGGGGCAACTTTGTTTAACTCTCATATTACACTTAATATCTTTCGACCACCCCTCATTGCTCTTTAACTTGGCAATTACATTCTTATATAACCTTATAACGATAGCTCTCAACTCAAAATGAACCTTTAACTATTCTAATATGTTCCAAAGGTTATTTCTAGGAACTGTATCGAAAGCCTTTCTAAAGTCCAGGAAGCAACAAAAGGGATTGGATTTATGATTACGACATTCCTCCATAATGATCCGAAGCGTAACAAGGTGGTTTGTTGTTCAGTGTTGCTTGCTAAAACTCACTTGGCCTTTAGCCCGCTTAACCTAAATTTCAAGCCATATGCTCAACTTCCTTTCCAAAATAATACCATATAACTTGGCTAGGGGGCGACTAATCATAATTGTCTGATAATTAGAGGGGTAATTTGTATCCCCAATTTTAAAAATAGGAATAATGAGGCTTTGAGTCCATGGTTTATGGAACTCTTGCTTGACCACTTCATTGAAAACCTTGTGAATATGGGCAATGACGACATGACCTCCAATTTTTAAGATTTCCACCTGGTAACCTTCAATGTCCTTAACTTTCCCATTAGCCAAGTGATTAACCCCAAAATAAATGTCTTCTAATGAGAAAAATTCTTTCGTTGTGAGTAGGGTTTCAAAGTTATCGATGACATTTGGAGATTCATAATGCTTTTTAAGATAGGAATTCCTGTTGTGTAAAGTAATTTTATTATTATCTTTAGTTTTCGTAATTAGAATCTATCTCCAAAATTCCTTAGGAGCTACCTTAGAACGGTGTAAGAGATTCTCTTGTCTTTTACAGATATATTGCCTTTTTCCCTTTCAGTTAGGGCTTTGTATATTTTTATCTTACCAATTTTAAGAGATTCATCAACAACTTCCTTAATTGCTCTCCTTGCACTTTTACAATCTTTGTCATACCATGGGTTGGTTTTGCTATTTCTTTTATTACTTGAAACTTCGATTGAGAACTTGTTCATAGAATATGAGAGGGTTGTAGTAAAATTATGATAGAGATATTCTATGTTGTCTATACTAGATAAAGGAAGAAAATTAGTATTTAATTCATTTAGAAAGAGATCTTTTTTATTTCTATCAAAGATTAACTTCTTTTGGCTATAAGGATTATCTTCTATGGGATCTCTGTGCATGACAAGATTGAGAGTTATAAGTAAAGGCCTATGATCAGAGTCATGCTTGTGGTCGTTTAAGATGCCAAAATTTGCTATTTCATTGTACAAAGGGAGATCGAAGATAACATAGTCTACCATGATGCTACCAAGCCCATGGATGTAGGTCATCTAGCTAGAATTGAGCCACATCTTTAGACCGTTGCAAATTATGAGATCTTGAGCACTACAAAGTTTGACTAGCTCTGACCCAAACAAATTCTCCTCGAGGTCTTCAGAGCTCCTTTTTTACCAGCTAGCCAGAGGAAGGTCTTCATCTAACTAAAGAGGATTAGCGTTGGAATGATTGTTTAGATGAATAACTTGGTTGCTCGAATTTCAATCATTAAAGTCACTCATTAAAAGGATATTTCCTTCATTCCTTAAGCTACAAATATCATTCTCTAAACCATTGTAAGGACTATTTTTATCTAGATTCTTTTTCTTATAGAAGTTAGAATTGACGGGGGGGATAATAGATTACTATGTAGGTCCTTTTATCATAAATGTTAGTAATTTCTATCCAGCTATATTGGTTGTAAGGGTCATTTTTATAAATCCTGGCATGGGGAGACATGTTCTTCTTAATGTAATAAGCTATACTGCCAATGCATCTACAGGAGGATTGCTTATTCCAAGTAGATCATAATGTAAAGCCATCTATGTTAGGGACCTTAGACTCTGCGTGTTCCGAAGATTCAACAAGCAAAATAATATCAACAACATTCGAGATCCAACTTAGCTTGGGGCCTTTGTTCCATGGAAAGCCCCGATAGTTCCAAGAAAGAATATGGAGCATGTTGAATTGCTATTTATTATTATCTCTTTGGTTTCTATCTTGAATAATGGCTTTTCTATTTCTGATTATTTCCCATTTTCATTACTTCCTAGCTTCCTTTACCTTTTGAACCTCCTTTCTTAATGTTGCTTCATCTTTTGGAATAAGATGTTCATTTATAAATATTCCCGTTCCTTTTAGGCTTGAGGTTTTATTAAGTGTGTCATACTTATGGTCAGTAGAGCTCACCTTTATTCAGATCAACATTCCTTTGTTCTCAGTTAGTTTCCCCAACCTTGTTGCTTCTGTGAGACACGTTGTTTCAATTTGTGATCTGTTACGTAATTATGTCTGGGCTATGGCTAAAGTATCCTCATCTACCTCCTTTTTCAAACAAGATATTATAAGGTTCAAAGCCCTTTTGTTATGCTCATGGTCTAATTCTATCAATTTTTTCATTTCAACTTTAATTGGTTTGATATCTAATTTACCTGCCACACTATTTAGGGTGAGGCGGCTATTAACTTTTTTCCTAGCTGTTTAATCATGTCCTTCATTTTAAGACTCTTTAAAGTATCATCATCTACTTGCTAGGATGTTTGGTTCATATCTTGGTTTTGTTTTTCTACAACCTGCAACCTAGTCTCCATTATCTCCATCTTATTCTCCAATAGTTCTATTTTATTTTCTATTTGTTTTTGGCTCTTGTCTTCAAGAGATGTGAATTTATTTTCCAGCATGGCTACTAACTCTATCTATAGCTTGACTTCTCTTTCTTCTCTACGTTTCTCTAAAGACTCTATATACTCATAGAGGGTCTATAGAGTAACACTTCTAGGCCTACCTTTGGTAATCTTTGGTAACTATGGTGAATTATTCATACTCGAAAATATATGAGCATATATGTATTATAAAAGTATAAGAAATGTGTGCACCTAACATCAGGAAGCCAGAACGCAAACGCACGTGCCCTAGATTGTTTTTCTATTACCGTAGAGAGATCGTAAATTATTACTACAGAGAGATTGTAAATACATCACCCTAAATATATATATAATATCTCTCTTTCTCTCTCTCTCTCGCGATATATAAATATATATATATATATATATATAATATATAATATATATATAATATATATATATAATATATATATATATATATATATATTATATATATATAAGTAATCAATAAATAAAACAAGGTCAACAATAAATATGGGGTTGAGGCCCATTAAAAAATAAATAAAAAAAAATACTAAAAGGAGTTGAGAATGAATAAGATGATAAAATACATAAAAAAACACGAAGGATCAAGAAAATAAACTCGAATTAAGAATACATCAACAATGATTACTATAAAAAGGACATCAATACCTACATAGATAAACAAATAAAGAAAATAAATTCCAAAAAGAAGCATAAAGAACTAGGAGGATAGGACAACGACCCAACTTCTACTAATATTCCAACCATCATCGCTATTCTAATTATTGGGATTTTTTCAATTTCTAGGGCCTCCCTCAATTTACGATGATTGAAATGACTAACCCTAGCAATGAATTGTGCCTCCTCAATGCAAATGTGATGCTTAGATTTATCTACATGCTTTGCCAAAGAAGAGGAGCGAGCCCTACCATGCCTTATGTCAACATCATGCTCATGAATACTTTGATTAATCAAGTGACAAGTCTCACGAATGTAGCGAATCCCATAAGAGCATGTGCTAACGTAAACACCCTTCATATTCTTGGGGTCCACTGTGTCTTTTATAGATCTAAAGGAGATCTGGGTGGTATTTAAAGGCATAAATGTTGAAGCCACCATATGCTTCCTTATGATCCTCGTAATCTTGTTAGTGGTCCCTTGGATAAAAGGAAGATGAACACCAAAAAATCGATCCTTGGTATCATTCTTAGCATTAGACCTTTTTCAGTTATGAGGAAAGCCTTACTACATTGGTGCCTACTATACCCATTATTAAAGAAAACACTTAGGAGATGTGATTTCTCTTCATTGAGATGGTTTTCATCAAAAACTCTTAAGGCTATAGTCGCTAAGGTGTTGAGAACACCAATATTTTGAGTTCGGAAATGATGAGAATTAACATGAAGATATTGTTCCGTATGATCTTTCTTATGAAATACCTGATGAGAAAAACAACAATCATCATTCCTTGAGAGGAGGATTTCAAGGAAGGGAAGACTACCACTTAATTCAAATTCCATGGTGAACTTTATAGAACTAGATTGATTGTTAGGATGGAGGAAAAACAGTTGCAACTTTTCTTTACCATGGGACTAGATGACACAAGTGTCATCCACGAACCTCTTCCACATCTTAGGCAGAACACAAGAAGAAGCTAAGGCCTTTGATTCAAAACCCACCATGAATAGATTAGTTACCACAGGGGAGAGGGGGGAATCCATGGCAACACCTCATGTTTGCTGATAAAATTCCCCACCAAATGAAAAGAAAGTAGCAATAAGTCAAATACCAACTACATAAGCCATATCAAGATCTGTGATGTGCTTGATGACTTCGATGGCCTCATTGATATGGATAGTAGTGTAGAGGGAGACCACATCGAAGCTCACAATCTTGTCATCTCGATCAAGCTTAAAACTCTTTAACTCATTAACAAATGATGCATAGTCCTTGACAAAGGATTCTATATGGCCAATAAGGGGCTTAAGCTTTTGGGCTAAATATTTAGCAAGAAGATCAGTTAGCCCTCGTATTGTGCCGACAATGGGTTTTAGAGGATCCCCTTCCTTATGAATCTTTGGCAGACCATAGATTATACGGTTAAGAGGGATACTTTCAATAAGCTTATGACTGAATGCGTTGACCGAGGTACTAGCCTTTATAGCAAGAGCCACACTCATTAATAGTAAATTTATTATTTAAATACATTTAAATATTATTTTTCAAAAACTAGTCATTTAAGATAGTCGTTACTTAATAATATTTGTTTTTAATATATTAATAAATCAATATAATAACTTAAATATTATTGTTCAAATATAGTCGTTACCTAGAAATTATGTCTTTACATTTCTCTTTATCTAAGCCTTTGTCATGGTCTACCTCTTCCTCTCGTCCTGATGATGAACCACACTTGTTGGTTCGAAAGGTGGCGAAAAAATCCTCTTATATTATTTATCCAAAAAACTTTGCTAATTCATTATGGACACAGAAGCTAAGAAAAAAATTTGTTTATATTTATTATAATTAATATTTAAGTGTATTTGTGTATAAGAAGTAAATAAATTAACTAGCCTAACTTTTAATACAATTCAATAATTTAATTTGATGAAGGAAAATTAATTCAATTTCATAAGAAGAAATTGAGAATGAAACACAAATAAATAAAAATGTTTCATCACCACCCAACCCAAAGTTAGGTAAATTGCTTTTTCATTGACATTAAAACTGACTACCACTTAAACACACTCTAGTTAGAAAAAATCATATATTTTAATATATTTGATTGACAAATCACTCGGTCAGATTCCATTCTTGAAGAATAACCATTGAGACGGATAAAGAAAGCTACTACACCGCCTTCCCATATCTTGTTTAATAAAATTGCAAAACATCTATGTGTGCTACAAATGATTTGCACTCATGTTTAATAATGTTGTCATTATGATCCTAACTTCACATGTTAGAAAGACCTTTGGGCTTTCGTCACTATCATCAGATACTGGAACCTGGCCCATCTCATGATGAATGTTGTGGTTTAGGTCAACATACCAAAACAAAAAATTGACAACTTGATTTTGCCACTAGTCGACCTTGCATGATAAAATAATTTTATGTACATGTAAAATATGTTTCGAAAAGCCATTTTTCTCAAATTTAAAATAATAGCTAAATGTATATTGCGACGAGTTGACAGCATGGAAAATTAAACCCAGGCATCATCAGTCAGATTAAACCAAGGAAACAAGGTGGTGAAATAAACCCATTCTTTACCCTTCGGCGGCGGTCGCCTGAGAGAAATTCGAGGGGGCGGCAGTCCCAAAATCTGTTACAAATTATGATGGAGATTAATAACAAAATCAAAATGAAATCTGTGTTAAGGGTAACTTGATTTGTAACTCAGCGGTAGTGATGTTGAAATGTGTGTGAACCAAAAGGAGGGATTTCCATAGAATAAGCAAATTGGGCCCACTGATAGTAAGTCCTTCGGTGACGTTATGTCTATGAGTTGGAGGAACCTGTAAACTTTCAAATATTAGTCTCCTTAAGGACTATTATCAACTAAGAATGACAAAACACCTTGAAGTAGTATGCCAGCGTTTCCCAATTACCTGGGCAACGATATCACTGAATAGCAAGCTCAAAATTTTGGAATCAGGAATTAGCCAATTCCATCATGCCATAAAGTTAAATCGTCTAACGCGTTACAACTTACAACGCCAACACCAGCAATAATTTCATAGGTGTAACATGGAATAAAAGTGAATTGGGAATCTCTACCTAGTAGAAAATCAGGGAAACAAATATTGCTTAGGTTAAAATTACATGGGATACGAAGCGGGTTCTGATAGTGAAGACCAATTCAGAGCCATTTCGTTGAAAACCCACCTGGGGTAATGATTTCATACTAACATCTGAAGAGATAACATAAGGAGAAGATAGTGGAAATCAACCTTAAGGGGAAAACGTAGCTCAGCAATGAGCAGAGTGGACAGAGATATGCACATTGCACCAAGAGATTACCTAGAAACCCGCATCTCGTGTGATGTGACTGTAGGACAAGCGGAATTTAGCTGTCGAGTGGCTGGGTGGTGAAAGAAGATTGATATCCATTCCTCCACTCACACTCCCAAAGAAAGAAGGCAAATTAAATATATAAAAACAACAACAAAAGAACAAACGCAGGACGACTCAAACCCTCAGTAGCCTAGAAAGATAAAGGATGAAAAAAATATATCTGTGTAGAGGTAGGCCAAAGTATCCAGGTGAGAAGAATTCCACCTCTCATGCCACCGTAAACCTGTAAGGAAACTAGTTTTAGCCAAGAGGGGATTTCCACTGAATAATGAGTAGAGGATGAATGATACTTAAAGGTTTTCACTACACCTGGGTTGAGTACTGATGCTCGTGGGTGTACTGGAGAGAGCCATCGAAAATCGAATGGCGATGGTGGTGGATGTTACAAAGGCCACCTCGCAGCATTTCAACACCTTTACATAGGCCAGAGCATCATGGATCAAATGAAGGATAGTGGCTGCGTAGCCAGAGCATCATGGATCAAATGAAGGATACTGGGTACACGGAGTAACTTATGGTTTGTGAGGTCATAGTGATCCATCGTTCATCGAAACAAAAATCATCATAACCCTCGATCTAATACCAGTACCTGATGTGGCAAATGGATAGGAGGAGCACAATAGTTCACATGGGAAAGGGTATCGTGGAAACACAAGATTGGGCCTGAGTTTTCAGTGGTCAACACTTGGCAAATTAACATAAAATGCTTTCCTTAACAGTAAATGAAAGGGGGTACACTATATGACATACATAGGTACAATTAAGGTGGAATGAAACAATTAGTGCCCATAACATATACTATTAAAGAATTGTCCAACCTCGCCATATAGATTGGTTCGTATTTCAAAATCATGCCACCTTCTCTAAAATCGGAAGCGACAAAGTCACCACATAAGCGTAATTGGAAAGGCGATACTTTGGCTACATTGGAATATAATTTGAGATAGCAAATGTGAGTTGATGCTGAGGGTAATGTCAAAAAATGTGACCAACGTTTAGTTCATAGAAGGGAATTCATACTAATCTATTAAGACATTAAGACATGGTATGTAATCCAAATATTAGCAGAGTCGATGCAATACCAGAAAACAAAATGATAAGAGGATTTATTTAATTAATGATGTTGATTAAAAAAAAAAACAAATCTCATGTGGAACCTGGGGTTTGTTACATGCAACGCAAATTTGGCAAATGAAACTCACCCACACAATTGTGTTGCAGCACCAAAGTCCAAGAAAGACCACCAAGACAAGCTAGGCTTACTTAAATATCAAATTCGGCCATCAAGCAAGCAGTTTTTGCGTCACTAGAATCCATCATACTTCCATAAATATCAAATTCCGCCGGCATGCAAGCAGTTTTTCCATCACCACCGTGGCACCTATTTTAGAATCCACCCCATTGTACTCGTTTTAGAATCCACCACTACTAACACTTATGAAATGAGGACTGCTATAAGTAGTTATCTAAATCAATAACACTTATGAAATGAGGACTGCTATAAGTAGTTATCTAAATCAATAAAGATGGAAGAGTGGTAGAGTCTATTTTTTTTCAAGCTATCTATTCTACCAATCTACGTTGCATTCTACTAATAGTAAGTAATATTTCACGTGTTTCTTCTAATAATAATAAGTAATATTTAACGTGCTTCGTGTGCATTTGTAAATGAATTTATGTATTTACAAAATGAACCTACAACACATTCTACTAACAGTAAGTAATATTTCACGTGTTTCTTCATATGCATTAGTAAATGAAATTATGAATCTACAAAATAACATTTTTGTGTGCATTAGTAAATGAATTTATGAATTTACAAAATTCTTATTTCTTTTCATTTGATTTTATAGTTTCGCATGTTATATATATATATATATATTT
>APFE030712370.1:105003-128396 GCA_000404065.3 Pinus taeda
TTTCATTTTATTTTATATGAATTTATTTTTGAAAAAAGTCATTGCCTATTATGAATTTATAAAATGCTTATGTCTTTTCATTTCATTTTATATCAATTTAATTCCTTACAATGTATTATAGATTTAAAATTCCATCAATATTGTTTCACGTCTTATATTTTTTAAAATTTTAATATATTTAAATGAGACTTTAGTGAATGAATTTATTACTTTACAAATGTTTACTTCCTTTCATTTTATTTTATACGAATTTATTTTTTGAAAAAATTATTATTTATTCTTCTTTGTGGTGTAACCCAGCCCAAAGGTCCACACTTTACACGCTGGAAAAGGGTATTACGTGGCAATGAAAATCTTCAATTGTAATTATCCGCGGGATCCTACGTTAGGTTGGTGGCGAGAGTTAATGCTCGCATTGAATGCTCTGTACTCTGCCTCGAAACCGCCTCCACTCGCTCCTCGTGCCTTAACCCTTGTTCCTTATGCCAATTCTGGATTGTTCTTCCGCTACCTTCGCGTTGAGGGTTCTTGGTCGAGGGTTTCTTGGTTCCTTTGTGAACGTTGTCTGCTCTGCTCCGCTTGGTCTGCGTAACCCTCTGTTCGGGATAAACCCCGGTCCCTCCTCTATTCGACATGCTTGCAATTGTAATGGAAATGGTGTTCGAGATTGGTGGTTGTTCGGCTTTGGCCCGCGGTTCAAACTTGGTAAGCTTTACTGTTCTTTCCTCCCATGCATGCGCGTATTCTGTATGGCGTTCTTCAACGTTTGTTTGCTGGTTGTAATGTATTTCTGGTCTATGAGCGCGTCTTTGTGGTTGTGGTCGGGCTTTAGGGTCGATTCTGGAAGTTACTGTGATTTTATTGTAACTCTCGAACCCTTGTTGTGCCTGGTTCGAATCTGGTTAAATCTTTTTCACTTGTTGTTGTTCTGGGCTCTCACAATGCTGCACTGGTTTTTATTCCGAGCACAGGACCTCTCGGGCGTTCGTTCTTCGTTCGGAACAGGTAATACCTCCTGTCCATGTTTCAATTTCGCTCGGCTTCTGCTACTGGAACTCACCCATTTGGCTCCTCTGGTCTACAGTCGTTCAACTTCTTCAAAATGTCACCACGGTTGTTTCCGGCTTCGTTCTCCAAGGTAATTCGTTGTCCTGTTAATTTTTCGCACACATTTACACATTCACTTATAATTCTTCTCTTTGCTTTGTTCGTAATACGAACGGTTTGATGGTTGCAGGTCGCTGTCGGCAACCTGGGCGTGCGTATCCTCTGGTCCTTAACTTGTACATTTCGCTTATTCTTGGGTAGGCCTGAATCTCAAATGTCTGGTTGTTGTTTGCTTGCTAACACGGTTACCGTAGACTTGCTCAGGTCTTTTGGTCGCTGAACGGAGTTTAGTTTGGCTGTATTCCTTTTGGTCACTCCTGTGTTAAGTTTAAAAAGATATGGAAGCCACCGATGTTCGGTTTCTGTCAAACCCTAGTCCAATGTTTTCTGGCTTGTGATGTTTACGACTATGCGTCGTATTTTTACTCTATGTATATTAATGGACTTTGCTTTTCATGAAATTATTCTAGCTTTACAATAGTCGATTTTATCGACGGTCCTTCGATTTTTCTAAAACGAAATTTTGTGAAAGGAATATACAGCAGTGTTACCTTTGTTTGTAATTGTGTTTCGCCTCTGTTATGTGGTTGCTCTTATGATTCCGAACGCTGGAAATGGCTGACTTCTGTACGCAAATTCTTCTTCTTGGACTTCTGGGGATTATATGCTTTAATTCTTGTTTGACTGTGCGCGAAAGAGATATCCAATGAATGTATGTTTGTATTACATATGTGACTGTAAGTTACCGAGACTTCATCCAATTGTTTACTGGTTGACTGTGGTTCGTATTAGAATATATGCAACATCATATTGAAGGACATTATTGATATGGTATTTTATCAGGCTGTAAAGAAAAGTTTCGTTTAGGCAAACAGTAGAAAAAGAAATGATACAGATGGACAAATATCTTCTTTGAATGCTTCTGACTGTCTTTATTTCTCTTCTCTTCTAATTGAACTGAACCCCTCTCTGTTACATTTGCTTTGTTTATATCTCTATATTTTCAGTTGATTTTTGCAGTTAATCAAACTGTCTTAGTATATGGTTACAAAAAGACTGTTGTCATTAATAACTATATTTGCTTGACATTTCAAGATTTGGAGGAACAACTTGTCCTTATTTCCCTAACTCAACGGACCATTTCCTAACTAATAACTGAGCTACAGTAATTCTAATTTGAGTAAAAAGAAATGTCTGAATTCACTGACTCTGTAAAACAAGTTAAAAGAAAAATTATCATAGTAAAAATTAAATAGTCTAATCGATCAATAACCTTCGAACCTGGTTGAGAATTTTCCCAATTACGGTGAGCTGGATGCTCCTGCATCACTTTGTTTCATTAAATCAACATTAAATCAAGGTTCATTTAAATCAACATTAACATAAAGCAACATTCATTTAAATGAAGATTAGTTTCACCATAACATGTAATAATGATGTTGTTGTCCTACAACACTTTCAAAGTCAATCCTACCACGTGTCTCCTACTTCGGTCTCCCCTTCGCCGAATCGTGGATTAAACACTCATCTGAATAATATGCTTCACATATTCGCTCTTCATTGAATTAGGCCATCCATTATCAATAAAAACAAAAGTCAACAAATCTTCTTCCACTTAAGTTCACATATATATGCCTATCAACAAATTCAAATTAAGAATTATATTTTATTTTCCTTTTTGTAGATAATTATATTTTCATTGTTTTGTACGAGTTGCATTCATGTTCTAAATTTACTGCATTGTATTTGTTATCACTCAGAATTAACTTTTATGTTCTAAATTTACTGCATTGTATTTGTTATCACTTAGAATTAACTTCAAGGCTAAGAAAGGCAATTCCGAGGTAACCACATACCAAGCTTTTGATCTGGCATCTAGCTCTGCCAGACCAAAGAGGCCTTTCTCTTTGCCAACACAACGTGGCTACAATAAATAAAATCCTAGGCTAGCTATGGAGTGCAGGGATTTTGTTTGAACGTTTTTGGGTCGAAACAACAAGAGAAAGGATGATTTGGCTATGGAGTCGATGCCAATTTCTACTGACAATCTTGGGGCAAATTAAGTGCCATGTTCAACAAGATACAAGATTGCAAATGTGAGAATAATAGGGGAGAATGTCCGCTGCCCTGCAGGCATCAAATAGGGGATGGATCTATAGTAGCATCTTTAGATGTACGAGAAACATGGGGTTGCTCAATAGAGCATCTAACAAAGAATGAATTCTGCAAAGACAACCATTACATCTAGCAGCAAGATCATCATGAAAGGAGCATCGTTATAGATGAATTCCTAACATATCTCTTAGATAATTCTGTAACAAGGCATAAAAACTAAATATGTAAGTGAATTACACGAAAAAAATACTAAACATCAACACCGTGATGGATCCCAGGTCCAAAGGGTAGAAAACTTCTTTTATTAAAATGATATGCATGAAATTTTACATAGTGCCAATCAGCTGCCAAAATCGAACCTCTACATCTTTAAAATAATCCTATTTATAATATTACAAAATCATTTTAGTTTTCCTTAACTTAGGAAATAAAAAATAAAAGAAAAGAAAACAATTAATAATAAAATCCTACCATAAAAAAATATCAAAACTAAGCAATATTCAATAAAACTCTTGTGAACTATGGCAAACGGAGTTGTTTTGAAAATCAAAAATAGTGAATTTTGGTCAAGATCTACTTCCTTTAAGGGTGGAATCCCACGAAATCTTCCCTTTGACTGCCACCTTGCACTTGCCTGCATGAATTTTGGAGTTGTTAGATTAACCTTCTTTTCTTCTACCTTCTTGGATGCTCTCTAACTGCCATTTGCACTGGCGACCACCTGCTGCTAAGCTTATCTACTATAGAGGTCTACATTTCTTGAATGCAACCGCATGCCTTTTCAATACCATTTGCATGCTCTTTTCATATAATGATGACACAAATCTTTACGTGACATTGCCTTGATGTTTTCTTCTGGAGGCTCAACACAGACTCCAAATATGCAGTTGAGACATGACCTAGTTGTCAACCCTCAGCTTGTCCAAGCTCTTCTATAATTTTTAGAGCACAATAGAGCTTGGTTGTCTTTGTAGGAAGCTCCAGCTAACTAACACAGACTCCTCTAAGCTTAGAAAGCAAATTTGAGAAGCAACAACGTCTTCCTGTTTTCTTGAGTGTATATGTGGTTTTACAATTCAACAAATATTTCTCCACAACTACCTCTACAATCCATTGAATAAAATGGAATTTTTTGTGGCACATCTCATTAACCTACTTTTTCACAATAACTGAGGTGTGCCCAAGAATAACAACGTCAAAATTGTCGAGAAAATTAGCAGATAGATCTTTCACACTGCCATTTTCAACAGAGACATGGACCATGGAATTGAAATCTCTTAATGATTCCCGGCAAACTTCAACAGTCGATTTTCCCTTGTTATTGGATACCTCAGCAAGAATATAAACAATTGCTGATGAAGTTGCTGCTACAACTAGACTATCATCCATCAACGTTAAATTACCAATACCTACCAAAACTATTTTCTTGCATAGCTCTATAACCACTCCAGTCATTCCAATAACCAAAACACAAGATTTTCTTAATCTACTTTGTGCATCAACACTCCAAACATGGATTTGATGATCATAGATAGCAGTTTTGTGGTCATTCAATAACTCTTCATCCATGTTGAAGGCAACAACCAATTATCGTATTTTAACCCCAATCAGCAAATGTAGCAACGCTGATTTCCTCATCTCCCAAGGAATCTGGTTGTCCTTTTGGTCAGGTAAGGGCCTTCTACTCAATAATGGGCAGCTGCAGAACTTTATTTTTTTAGAATGGCGCTACGCGTAGTGCTTGGCTCTAAGAGCAGCACCACACTTCCAGAAGCACAATGCCACAGAGCTACGCACAACGCTACCTCCTTTGGTTATTTTGACTCGATTTTTTGTGTGTTATTGATGGAAGGAAACTGAGCTGGGACTTCGGTTCTCATCCTTGGATTCCATCTCCTTCTTTGCCTTCAGTTTTGGTTTTATCAGCCTCTGTAGCTAAAATTTCCTTCTCAACTCTCTTCCAATGAGTCTTCGAGTATCCTGCAACGAATCTTTTCTTTTTTAATTTATCTGTTCAACAACCTCTTGACTATTTCCTGTTAATGTTATGACTTCTCCTTCACTCGAATATGGACCACATGGTTGTCCAAGAGAGACTTGGAAATTTATCCTTTCATTGACGATTCCAAGCATGATTTTACACTTTCTCTTAAACAAATATTGTAGCAGAAGCTCATTGTGGTACTGACACATCTTGATGTTGATTTCTACTCAAAGACCTTCCAGTGATGTAAGTGTAAGAATTGGTTGGACCAAGCCATGCAGGTATCTTCCCCCAAATTACCCTATTCCTCTCTATGCCATGTCTATGCACTCCAACATATTTTATTCAATCACCTTTCTTAAAACCACATTTTGATTTCTGCGATGACTTTGTATCATCATTTTGTTTTGAAGAACATTTTTCATCTTCACAATCCTCACTTGAAACTCTCTTTTCAAAACCTTCCAATCCATAAGGAGCAAGTTTCCTCAGAGCTATGGCAACAGATTTATGATCATTATCATTTACATCACTACCATCTTCTTTCGCTTCACTGCTTGCCCAGTCTTCTTCATTGCTTGCATCATTCTCATCATCTACCTCTAAATCTGATGAACATTCTTCCCCAGTTTCACCAATTTCATTTTCATCATTAGTGTCAGCTTTTGATGCACCTTCTTCGCCAAAATCATGGGGTGCAAGGACACTACTGTCAAGAATTAACAATGGCACTTGTAAATGATGTGCAATGGCCTTCACTAATCTCTCTCGGTATAGCTCTGTTTCCTGGTATGCTTGGTAATAGGATCCTGTAGCTTGAAGAACTCAAACATGAACCATAATGAGCAGCGAATTTGTGACGTTTCAAATGGGGCATTGCACATTCCTTTAAAGTATATTTAATATGTTCCTCTAAGAAGTAGCGAAACATTTCCCATGACACATTGATATTCTGCCAAGGGCACCAATCTGCGCAAAAGATTCCTTCTGAAACCTTGACTTATTGGATAAAAAGGGTGACTCCCATTTCTTGGTTTGAAAAAAGAGTCTCTCGTTCTGAAACCATTCCTGCTGATATTGTTCCCTAAACAAGCATGATCATTTGATCGAGGACTAGTCAATTCATATTTCTCATTATGTGTTTTGCCAATAGAATCAACAATAACCTCTCTCTTATTTTTATCTGGTTTCCCGCCATTGTTTACAGGAACATGTTTCTCCTCATTGTTATTTCGGCGATTGCCTTTTGAACTAAAGTGTCTAACAAGATGTCATTTGTGGGTGTGTCTTTGAATCTCTTAAAATGAAATAAACCTAGGCTTCAACCCACAATCAAATAATTTACTTAAGAAATAGGTTCCACACAGACCACTGGAGAATGTATTTCTTCCAAAGCTAAAATTTTGATCGATAGAAGTCAGTGAGCCATCTTCCTTTGAAGCTAGGGAAATTTTTCTATCTCGATTGGGGGTATCTAGCCCTGTCTAGCTATTGCATCTTGGAAACAAAAATTTTGGAGCTCCTTCATGGCTACATCATGCATTGCTTTCTATTTTGCATCTATTACATCTACAACTTACTTTCTTTTCTTTGTTGTGTCCACTTTCTTTAGCTCTTCCATTCTATGAATGTGCGATCTATCTGGCATTTTGTGCACTGATTGCTTCTTCACATGCTTGGCTATACATCTCACGAAGCCATTTCAGTTCGAACTCCAACTTTTCTAGCTCGTTTTCAAGCTGTGACTTTATAGATGTGCTTGGCACTGACGATGTGCCTGAATAACTATCAAATGATGGAGATCGCTCATTAGTATCCTCACTCGTCATCCTGATTCCCATTTTACTCTTGATATTCTTAAAATAAAGAAGCGTGGTTGATTTCCCAACTAGAGGTTCTGCCTCTTTTTGAAAATTACATGTCCTTGAGATAATTTCGTTGCTGGCCCTGCTTGACTCTAAAGACATAGCTGATTTCACTAAAGAGAGTTTTCCTTTTGATATAATATATAAAGTACAAAAACTTGGAAAAATATTTGCCACTGTTGCTAGTACATTAGGGATCATGACCCTCCTATAAAACAATCTATTTGACAAATATTATAAACTTAGGGAACGATCATGAAGATAATGTTAGGACGAATGTTAAGATGAATGAAGATAGCTTGGCTCACAAATGTTGGCTCAAAAATATCCATGTCTTCCTCACAGCCATGTGCTCTAGAAAGTGATTAATTGCAGAAAGGGCCCCAATGAAAAGATCCATTGGACCCTCTGGCAAAGGAGGATCTTTTCATTTATTTGACATGACAACAAACACTGAATGACAACAAACACTGAATGAACATCTATAAATCTTCAAGTAATTCATTTCTAGGACCATGAGACAACCAACTGTAAACTTTTCACAAGCAATATCCCTGTCAACAATGTACGGTGCCCTCTACACATGATATCTCTTTCAATCAAAGTAGAGAAACAAGCTCGCCATATGTTGATATGAGGATTAGCAACACGGTAATGGACCTCAAATGCTATGTTCTCTCCTTCTCCACAAAAATACAGCGACAAGACCAGCTACTGACATCTCCTAGCATCCTCTGGATTATTCAATACCTAAATTACTGCATGGGAGATCTTTGAGTCACTCATTCATTCAGTCGTATCTTTTGATTCGAGAGCTACTTTTTGGAGTGTGATATACTGTTGGAAATCTCTTTCTGAGCTTCTTATGATAGAAACACTTATGACGCATTTTGTGTTGAAGATCATGTGGAAAAAATAAAACCAAACCAAACCTAGTGAGAGCTCATGTTGTTCCCTGGTGACAGGCTACGAAGACTAGAACTAACACCGGCCTTATTGGGGATCGCAACTCCTTCGAGGTGTTAAGAACACCGTACACCAAGTCTCTCATCCATTGCGTAGTATAGTCACAAACATTTGTAAACCCAAAAAACTCATACCAATCCAAAAAACCATATACATACTGCAACCTGTACATAGACAAATTCCATAAACTAGAATGCTACCTTTGCTAGCTTATTTATATAGAAACCTACCCTACTTTGTAGCAAAATCAATAAATCAAGTAATACTATAATGCTAAACCAACCAATCAAGCAACTGTGACAATGATGCTACTCGGAAGTGCTTGAACCAGGACACAAATATAAATGTTGACATCCATTCATGCACAAAACTGAATTGGCTATGTGATAGATGATCTGACTTACCATTCAAATTGAAAAAATACTCAATATATGTGACAATAGGATCATAGAAACTAGACTATGTTTGCTATCGTAACTCCTCAACACAAACCTCCAACAGAAAATTGGTAATGCAAACACCCACAGGCAACCCTATTGTTTCCTGTTTTGAAGGAGGGAGAGTTTCCAAGAATTTTTTGGGATCTCAGAATTCATATGATTGGATTTGATCATTTAAATAATGAATCTCCTTCTCAAATTTTTCAACAACTAACTCAAAGAAACCAGTTTTAGCTTTCGGAGGAAAATTCAGAGATCTCAAACATTGAAGCACGAAAATAAAAAATACTTCATCGACTTCAATATCTAGTAATTGGTCTCTAACTTCTCTAAAAGCTTCACAACACACAAGGTTTGCCACATACCCTATCATTAATGCTCTAAAATTTGGATTATTTGGCGGTGAAGTCGCTCTAAACTTTGAAGCTCGGAATCTTTAATAATGGAGTCACTAGGTTAATAATTTTAGCCTTCATATGTGTCTGATTGCTATCCACCATAAGTAATCAACTCCGCAACTTGAATGATCTTTCCCGGAGAAGATTTGTCACCTCGTCCCTCGCAATGGCGCCAATATGTTATCACTCAGAATTAACTTCAAGGCTGAGAAAAGGAAATTCTGAGGTAACCAAAGACCAAGATTTTCATCTAGCATCTAACCCTACCAAACCAGAGAGGGCTCTCTTTCCCAACACAACATAGCTGAAATAAATCAAATCTTAGGCTAGCTATGGTGTATAGGGATTTTGTTTCAAATTTTTTGGGTCGAAACAGTAAGAGAGAGGATGATTGGGATATGGAGTTGATGCCAGTTTCTGCCGGTAAACTTGGGGAAAATTAAGTGACATGTTCAGCCAAATAAAAGATTGCAAATGTGAGAAGAATAGGGGAGAAATCCCACAGCCCTGCAGGCATCAAACAGGGGATGGATCTGCAGTAGTAGCTTTAGATGAACGAGAAACACGAAGTTGCTCAACAGAGCATGTAGCAAAGGATGAATTTTGCAAGGACAACCATTACATCTAACAACAAAATCATCACAAAAGGAGCATCGTTAGAGATGAATTCCTAACATATCTCTTATATAATGTTGTAACAAGGCAAAAAAACTAAATATGTAAGTGAATTATAAGAAAAACATACTAAACATCGACACCGTGATGGATCCCAGGTACAAAGGGCAGAAAACTAATTTTATTAAAATGACATTCAAGAAATTTTACACAGTGCCAAGTAGCCTCTCTGCTGCCAAAATCAAACCTCTACATCTTAAAAATAATCCTATTTATAATATTGCAAAATCATTTAAAATTTCCTCAACATAGGAAATAAAAAATAAAATAAAATAAAATAAATTAATAATAAAATCCTATCATAAAACAATATTAAAACTAAACAATATTCAATAAAACTCTCATGAACTATAGCAAATAGAGTTGTTTTGAAAACCAAAATTAGTGAATTTTGGTCAAGATCTGCTTCCTTTAACGATGGAATTCCACAAAATCTGCCCTTTCACTGGCACCTTGCACCTGATTGCACGAATTTTGGAGTTGTTAGATTGACTTGCTTTTCTTCTCCCTTCTTGGATGCTCTCTGACTACCATTTGTATTGGTGACCACCTGTTGCAAAGCTTATCTACTATAGAGGCTTACACTGCTTGAATACAACCACATGCCTTTTCAATACCATTACAATGCTCTTTGCATATAATGATGACACAAATCTTTATATGATATTACCTTGATGTTTTCTTCTGGAGGCTCAACAAAGATTCCAAATCTGCAGATGAGACATGATGTGGCTATCGACCCTCAGCTTGCTCAAACTCTTCTAGAATTTTTAGAGAAAAATAGAGCTTCTTTGTCTTTCTAGGCAGCTCCAACGAACTAACAGAGACTCGTCTAAGCTTGGAAAGTAAATTTGAGAAGCAACAACGTCTTCCTGTTTTCCTGAGTGTATATGTGGTTTTATAATTCAACAAATATTTCTCCACAACTACCTCTACAATCTACTGAATAAAATGCAATTATTTGGGGCCTTTTTTGCACATCTCATTAACCACCTTTTCAAAATAATTGAGGTGCGCCCAAGAACAACAACATTAGAATTGTCAAGAAAATTAGCAGATAGATCTTTCACACTGCATTTCTCAATAGAGACATGGACCATACAATTGAAATCTTTAATGATTCCCGACAGACTTTAGCAATTGAGTTTCCCTTATGATTGGAAACCTCAACAAGAGTCAAAAATATTTGCTGATGAAGTTTCTACTATAACTTGACTATCATCCATCAACGTCAAATTACCAATACCTGGCAAAACTATTTTTTTGCATATCTCTGCAACCACTCCTGTCATTCCAATAACCAAAACACGAGAATTGCTTAATATACTTTGTGCATCAACACCCTAGACATGGATTTAACGATCATAGATAGTAGTTTCCTATTAATTCAATACCTCTCCATCCATGTTGAACGAAACAACCAATTATCATATTTTAACCCCAATTAGCAAATGTAGCAACATTGATTTGCTCGTGTCCGAAGGGATCTGGTTGTCTTTTTGGTCAGGTAAAGGCCTTCTGCTTAGTGACGGGCATCTTCAGAACTTTGTTTCTTTACAATGGCCCTACGCATAGCGCTTGGCTCTAAGAGCAACACCACACATCCAAAAGCGCAGTGCCATAGAGCTACATGCAGCGCTACCTCCTTTAGTTAGCTTGACTCGATTTTTTGTGTCTTATGGATGGAAGGAAATTGAGTTGGGCCTTCAGCTCTCATCCTTGGATTCCATCTCCTTCTGTGGCCTTTGCTTCAATTTTATCAACCTCTGCAGCTAAAATTTCCTTCTCAAGTCTCTCTTCCAAAGAGTCTTCCAGTAACCCCCAACGGACCTTTTCTTTTTTAATTTATCTATTCAACAGCCTCTTGACTATTTCTTGTTAATGTTACAACTTCTCCTTCACTCGAATATGGATGACATGGTTGTCCAGGAGAGACTTGGAAATGTATCCTTTCATTGATGATTCCAACTATGATTTTACAGTCTATCTTAAACAAATATTGTAGTAGAAGCTCATTGGGGTACTAACACATCTTGTTGTTGACTTCTACTCAAATAGCTTCCATTGATGTAAGTGTAAGCATTGGTTGGACGAAGCTGCATAGGAATCTTCCCCAAAATTACCATATTCTTCTCTGTGTCATGTTTATGCACTCCAACATATTTTATTTGATCGCCTTTCTTAAAAGAACATTTTGATTGCTACGATGAATTTGTATCATCATAGTATTTTGAAGAATATTTTTCATCATCAAAATCCTCACGTGAAACTCCCTTTTCAAAACCTTCCAATGCATAAGTTGAAAGTCTCCTCAGAGCCGTGGCAATATATTTTGGATCATTGTCACCTACATCTCTACCATCTTCTTTCACTTCACTACTTGCCTAGTCTTCTTCATTGTTTGCATCATTCTCATCATCCACCTCTCACTCAGATCAACATTCTTCCATAGTTTCACCAGTTTCATTTTCATCATTAGTCTCAGCTTCCAATGCACCTTCTTCACCAAAATCATGGGATGCAAGGACACTACTATCAAGAATTAACAATGGCACTTGTAAATGATGTTCCAGTGCCTTCACTAATCTCTCTCGATATAGCTCTATTTCCTAGTATGCTCTGTAATATGGTCCTGCATATTGAGGAACTCAAATGTAAACCATAATGAGCAGCAAATTTGTGATGTTTCAAATGGGCCATTGCACATTCCTTTAAAGTATCTTTAATATGTCCCTAAAATAAGTAGGGAAACATTTCCCATAACACATTGATATTCTACCAGGGCACCAATCTACACAAAAATTTCCTTATGAAAACTTGACTTCTTGGATAGAAATGGTGACTCACATTTCTTGGTTTGAAAAAAGAGTCTCTCATTTTGAAACCATTCCTACTGATATTGTTCCCCAAACGAGCATGATCATTTAATCCAGGACTAGTCAATTCATATTTCTTGAGTTGTATTTTGCCAACAAAATCAGCGGTAACCTCCCTCTTATTTTTATCTCGTTCCCCGCCATTGTCTACAGGAACATGTTTCTCCTCGTTACTATTTCAGCCATTTCCTTTTGTAATAAAATGTCTAACAAGATTTCTATTATCAGTGTGTCTTTGAATCTCTTGAAATGAAATAAACCTAGGCTTCAACCCATAATCAAATAATTTACTTAAGAAACAAGTTCCACACGGACCACTGGAGCATATATTTCTTCCAAAGCCAAAACTTGGATTGACAGAAGTCAATGAACCATCTTCCTTTGAAGCCAGGGAAAGTTTTGTATCCCAATTGGGATTATCTAACCATGCCTGGTTATTGCATCTTGGAAACAGAAATTTTGGAGCTCCTTCATGTCTACATCATGCTTTTCTTTCTCTTTTGCATCTATTACGCCTACAAATTCCTTTCCTTCCATTGTTTCTTCTAATTTTTTTAGTTCTTCCATCCTTTGAATGTGCAATCTCTTTGGCGTTTTGTGCGCTGCTTGATTCTTCACATGCTTAGTTGTACATATCATGAAGCCATTTTAGTTCAAACTCCAACTTTTATTACTCATTTTCAAGCTGTGACTTTATAGACCTACGTGGCAGTGAGGATGTGCCCGAATAATTATCAAATGATGGAGATCACTCATCACTGTCCTCACTCATCATACTGATTCCCATTTTAATCTTGATATTCTCAAAATCAAGAAGCGTGGTTGATTTCTTAAGTAGAGTTTTTGCCTCTTTTTGAAAATTGAGAGTCCTCAAGATAATTTCGTTGTTGGCCCTGCTTGACTCTAAAGAAGCAGCTGATTTCACTGAAGAGAGTTTTCCTTTTGATATAACATATACAATACAAAAACTTGGAACAATCTTTGCCACTCTTCTTGGTAGATCAATGACCATGACCATCGTATAAAAGAATCTATTTGACAAATATTATAAACTCAGGGAATGATCATGAAGATAATGTTAGGATGAATGTTAAGACGAATGAAGATAGCTTGGCTCACAAATGTTGGCTCAAAAATATCCATGTCTTCCTCACAACCATGTGCTCTGCAAGGTGATTACTTCCATAGAGGACCCCAATGAAAAGATCTATCGGACCCTCTCACAAAAGAGGAGCTTTTCATTTATTTGAGATGTCAAGTATTCTTTGAGTTGAAAATATTGGAAGAGATGTAGGTAAGGATGACAACAAACACTGAATGAACATCTATAAATCTTCAATTAGTTCCTCTCTAGGACCATGAGACCAGTAGCTGTAATCTTTTCATCAGCAATATCCCTCCCAACAATGTACAATGTCCTCTGCATAGGATATTTCTTTCAATCAAAGTAGAGAAACAGGCTCGCCATATGTTGAAGTGAGGATTAGCAACACGGTAATAGACATCAAATGCTATGTTCTCTCATTCTCCATCACAATCCAGTGACTGACATCTCCTAGCATCGTCTGGATCATTCAATACCTGAACTGTTGCACGGGAGATCTTTGAGTGACTCATTCAGTCAGTCGTATCTTTTGATCCAGGAACCAGTTTTTGGAGTGTGATATACCGTTGGAAAGATATTTCCGAGCTGCTTCTAATGGACACACTTATAATGTGCAAAGAATCTAACCAAACCAAACCTAGTAAGAGCTCATGTTTATCCCTGGTGACAGGGTATGAAGATTGGAACTAACATCGGCCTTATTGGGGATGGCGGCTCCTTGGAGGTGTCAAGAATATTGTAGACCAAGTGCCTCATCCATTGGGAAATACGGTCACAAACATCTATAAACCCAAAAAACTCATACCAATCCAAAAAATCAAATACATACTGCAATATATACATAGACAAATACCAGAAACTGAAATGTTGCCTTGGGCAACTTATTTATACAGAAACCTACCCTACTTTACACCAAAATCAATAAAACAAGTAATATTGTAATGCCAAACCAACCAATCAAGCAATTGTGACAATGATGCTTCTTGGAAGTGCTTGAACTAGGACACAAATTTAAATTTTGATAGCGATCCATGCACAAACTAAATTTGGCTGTGTGATACGCGATTTGACTTATCATTCAGATTGAAAAAATACTCCATATATGCAACAATAGGATCATAGAAACTAGACTGTTTTTGTTGCCCTAACTCCTCAACACAGACCTCCAACTAAAAATTGTCAATGCAAACATCCATGGATGGCCCTATTGTTTCCTATTTTGAAGGACGGAGAGTTTCCAAGAACTTTTTGGGGTCTCAGAATTCATATGATTGGATCTGATCATTTAAATACTAAATATCCTTCTCAAATTTTTCAATAACTAACTCAAAGTAACCAGTTTTAGCTTTAGGAGGAAACTTTGGAGATCTCAAACATTGAAGCACGATAATGAAAAGTACTTTATCTATTTCAATATCCAGTAACTGATCTCTAACTTCTTCAAAACCTTCACAACACACAAGGTTTGCCACATACCCTGTCATTAATGCTCTGAAATTTGGATTCTTTGGCAGTGAAGTTGCTCTAAACTTTGAAGCTCGAGATCTTGAATAATGGAGTCACTAGGTGAATGATTTTAGCCTTCATATGTGTCTGACTGTTGTCCACCATCAGCAGTCAACTCTGCACCTTGAATGATCTTTCCCGGAGAAGATCTATCACCTCATCCCAGACAATGGCACCAATATCTTATCACTCAGAATTAATTTCAAGGTTGAGAAAAGGCAATTCCGTGGTAACCACAGACCAGGATTTTCATCTGGCATCTAGCCCTGCCAGACCAAAGACGGCTCTCTCTTTGCCAACACAGCGTGGCTACAATAAATTAAATCTTAGGCTATCTATGGAGTGCAGGGATTTTGTTTGAAAGTTTTTGGGTTGAAACAACAAGAGAAAGGATAATTGGGCTATGGAGTTGATGTTAGTTTCTATCGACAAACTTGGGGCAAATTAAGAGCCATGTTTAGCGAGATAAAAGATTGCAAATGTGAGAATAATAGGGGAGAAATCCCACTTCCCTGCAGGGATCAAATAGGGGATGGATTTGTAGTAGCAGCTTTAGATGAACGAGAAACATGAGGTTTCTCAACAGAGCATCTAGCAAAGGATGAATTCTTCAAAGACAACCATTACATCTAATAGAAAAATAATCATGAAAAGAGCATCGTTACAGATGAATTCCTAACATATCTCTTAGATAATGTTGTAACAAGGCAGAAAAACTAAATATGTAAGTGAATTACAAGAAAAACATACTAAACATCAACACCGTGATGGATCCCAGGCCGAAAGGGCAGAAAACTGCTCTTATTAAAATGATATTCAGGAAATATTACACAATGCCAAGCAACCTCTCTGCTGCCAAAATCGAACCTCTACATATTAAAAATAATCCTATTTATAATATTACAAAATCATTTTAAATTTCCTCAACATAGGAAATAAAAAATAAAATAAAATAAAATACAATTTATAATAAAATCCCATCATAAAAAATATTAAAACTATACAATATTCAATAAAACTCTCGTGAACTATGGCAAATAGAGTTGTTTTGAAAACCAAAATTAGTGATTTTTTGTCAAGATCTACTTCCATTAAATGTGGAATCCCACAAAATCTGCACTTTGACTACCACCTTGCACCTCCCTGCATGAATTTTGGAGTTGTTAGATTGACCTGCTTTTCTTCTTCCTTCTTGGATGCTCTCTGACTGCCATTTGTATTGGTGACCACCTGTTGCAAACCATATCTACTATAAAGGTCTACACGGCTTGAATGCAACCACATGTCTTTTCAATATGATTACCATGCTCTTTGCATATAATTATGACACAAATATTTCCATGACATTTCCTTGATGTTTTCTTCTAGAGGCTTAGCATAGATTCCAAATCTGCAGATGAGACATGACCTGGTTGTCAACCCTCAGCTTTCTCAAACTCTTCTATAATTTTTAGAGCACAATAGAGCTTGGTTATCTTTCTAGGAAGCTCCAACAAACTAACACAGACTCGTCTTTCTTGGAAAGCAAATTTGAAAAGAAACAACGTCTTCCTGTTTTCTTGAGTGTATATGTGATTTTACAATTCAACAAATATTTCTCCACAACTACCTCTACAATCTACTAAATAGAATTCAAATATTTGGGGCCTTTTGCAGCTCATCTCATTAACCTACTTTTTCACAATAACTGAGGTGCGCCCAAGAACAACACCATCAAAATTTTCGAGAAAATTAGCAGATAGATATTTCTCATTGCCTTTTTCAATAGAGACATGGATCATATAATTGAAATCTCTTAATGATTCCCAGTAGACTTCAGTAATCGATTTTCCCTTGTGATTGGATACCTCAACAAGAATCAAAAAAATTTGCTGATGAAGTTTCTATTGTAGCTACACTATCATCCATCAATGTCAAATTACCGGTACCTGTCGAAGATATTTTATTGCGTAGCTCTACAACCACTCCAGTAATTTCAATAACCAAAACATGAGATTTTCTTAATCTACTTTGTGCATCAACACCCCAGACATAGATTTGATGATCATAGATAGCAATTTCCTATTCATTCAATAGCTCTCCATCCATGTTGAAGGCAACAACCCTTTATCGTATTTTAACCGCAATAAACAAATGTAGCAACGTCAATTTCCTCGTGTCCCAAGGAATCTGCTTATCTTTTTGGTCAGGTAAGGGCCTTCTGATCAATGACAAGCACCTGCAGAAGTTTGGTTTTTTAGAATGGACCTATGCTTAGCGCTTGGCTCTAAGAGCAACACCACACTTCCAGAAGCACAATGCCACAGAGCTACGCACAGCACTACCTCCTTTGGTTAGCTTGACTCAATGTTTTGTGTGTTATGGATGTAGGGAAACTGAGCTAGGCCTTCAGCTCTCATCCTTGGATTCCATATCCTTCTTTGGCTTTGGCTTCAATTTTTTCAGCCTCTAGAGCTAAAATTTCCTTCTCAAGTCTCTCTTCTAAAGAGTCTTCCAGTATCCCCCAACAAACCTTTTCTTTTTTAATTTATTTGTTCATCAGCCTCTTGATTATTTCCTCTTATTGTTATGACTTCTCGTTCACTCGAAGATGGACCAGATGGTAGTCTAGGAGAGACTTGGAAATTTATCCTTTCATTGATGATTCCAAGCATGATTTTACACTCTATCTTAAACAAATATTGTAGCAGAAGCTCATTGGGGTACTGACACATCTTGATGTTGACTTCTACTCAAAGACCTTCCATTGATGTAAGTGTAAGCATTGGTTGGGGCAAGTCGCATAGGTATCTTCCCCAAAATTACCCTATTCTTCTCTGTGTCATGTTTATGCACTCCAACATATTTTATTCGATAACCTTTCTTAAAAGCACATTTTGATTGTTGCGATGACTCTATATCGTCATTTTGTTTTGAAGAACATTTTTCATCTTCACAATCATCACCTGAAACTCTCTTTTCAAAACCTACCAATCCATAAGAAGCAAGTTTCCTGAGAGTTGTGGCAACAGATTTTGGATCATTATCATCTACATCGCTACCATCTTATGTTGCTTCACTGCTTGCCTAGTCTTTTTCATTTCTTGCATCATTCTCATCATCTACCTATTATTCTGA
This sequence comes from Pinus taeda, assembly GCA_000404065.3. Taxonomy (NCBI): domain Eukaryota; kingdom Viridiplantae; phylum Streptophyta; class Pinopsida; order Pinales; family Pinaceae; genus Pinus; species Pinus taeda. The sequence goes on from APFE030712370.1 coordinate 123,158, forward strand.
TGAACATGCTTCCCCAGTTTCATTTTCATCATCAGTCTCACCTTCCGATGCACCTTCTTCACCAAAATCATGGGGTGCAAGGGCATTACTATCAAGAATTAACAATGGCACTTGTAAATGATGTGCAAGGGCCTTCACTAATCTCTCTCGATATAGCTCTATTTCTTGGTATGCTCTATAATAGTATTCTGCAGTTTGAAGAACTCAAATGTGAAGCATAATGAGCAAGAAATTTGTGACGTTTCAAAAGGGCCATTGCACATTCCTTTAAATTATCTTTAATATGTCCCTCAAAGAAGTAGGGAAACATTTCCCATGACACATTGATATTCTACCAGGGCAGCAATTTGCACAAAAATTTCCTTCTGAAACCTTGACTTCTTGGATAGAAAGGGTGACTCCCATTTCTTGGTTTGAAAAAAGAGTCTCTCATTCTAAAACCATTCCTGCTGATATTTCTCCCCAAATGAGCATGATCATTTTATCCAGGACTAGTTAATTCATATTTCTCGATTTGTGTTTTCCCAACGAATCAACAGTAACCTCTCTTATTTTTATCTTTTTCCCTGTCATTTTTTACAGGAACATGTTTCTCCTTATTGCTATTTCAGCCATTGCCTTTTGAAATAAAGTGTCTAACAAGATGTCGATTGTGGGTGTCTCTTTGAATCTCTTGAAATGAAATAAACCTAGGCTTCAACCCAAAATCAAATAATTTACTTAAGAAATAAGTTCCACATGGACGACTGGAGAATGTATTTCTTCCAAAGCTAAAACTTGGATCGACAGAAGTCAATGAGCCATCTTCCTTTGAAGCCAGGGAAAGTTCTACATCCTGATTAGGGATATCTAACCCTATCTGGCTATTGCTTCCTAGGAACAAAAATTTTGGAGCTCCTTCATGTCTACATCATGCCTTGCTTTCTCTTTTGCATCTATTACACCTACAAATTCCTTTCTTTCCTTTGTTTCTTCCACTTTCTTTAGCTTTTCCATTCTCTGAATGTGTAATCTCTCTAGCATTTTTTGCATTGACTATTTCTTCACATGCTTGGTTGTACATCTCACGAAGCCATTTCAGTTCAAACTCCAACTTTTCTAGCTCATTTTCAAGCTGTGACTTTATAGACATGCTTGGCAGTGAGGATGTGCCTAAATAATTATCAAATGATGGAGATCACTCATCACTATCCTCCTAGTCATCCTGATTCCCATTTTACTCTTGATATTCTCAAAATCAAGAAGTGTGGTTGATTTCCCAACTGGAGGCTCTGCCTCTTTTTCAAAATTGCAAGTCCTCGAGATAATTTCATTGCTGGCCCTGCTTGACTCTAATGAAGCAGTTAATTTCACTAAAGAGAGTTTTCCTTTTGATATAACATATACAGTACAAAAGCTTGGAACAATCTTTGCCACCGTTGTTGGTACATCAGGGACCATGACCAGCCTATAAAACAATCTATTTGACAAATATTATAAACTCAGGGAACAATCATGAAGATAATGTTACGACGAATATTAAGATGAATGAAGATAGCTTGGCTCGCAAATGCTGGCTCAAACATATCCATGTCTTCCTCACAGCCATGCGATCCGCAAAGTGATTACTTACAAAAAGGACCCCAATGAAAAGATCTATCAGAACCTCAAGCAAAGGAGGAGCTTTTCATTTATTTGCCATGTCAAGTATTCTTTGAGTTGAAAAGTTTGGAAGAGATGTAAGTAAGGATGGCAACAAACCCTGAATGAACATCTATAAATCTTCAAGTAATTCCTCTGTAGGACCATGAGACCAGCAGCTGTAAACTTTTCACCAGCAATATCCCTCTCAACAATGTACAGTGCCCTCTGCATATGATATCTCTTTCAATCAAAGTAGAGAAACAAGCTCGCCATATGTTGAGATGAGGATTAGTAGCACGGTAATAGACCTAAAATACTATGTTATCTCCTTCTCCATCACAATCCAGCCACAAGACCAGCCACTGACATCTCCTAGCGTCCTCTAGATCATTCTATACCTAAACTGTTGCACGAGAGATCTTTGAATCACTCATTCATTTGGTCGTATCTTTTGATCCGGGGGCCGGTTTTTGGAGTGTGATATACCGTTGGAAACATCTTTTCGAGGTGCTTCTAATGGACACACTTATGACATGTTTTGGGTTGAATATCACGTACAAAACATCTAACCAAACCAAACCTAGTAAGAGCTTATGCTCATCCTTGGTGATAGGATACGAAGACTGGAACTAATAGTATCATAATTATTTGTACATATTTTAATTGTCATTTAATTACTATCTATTATTTTATTTAACTCATATTTTAGTTATACGATCAACAATTTAGTTTTAATGTATTTTATTTTTGCGTAAGTTGAAAGGATTCTATTAATCAAAGGGAATATATAGAGGTGTCAAAATGCATGTGATCTCACCTCGACCTCATTTATTAACCAATGCGATAACCATATACCAAACAAAAAGAAAAATTTGAGTTCAGAGGTATATAGCTAGAGAGGCTTAACATACAAGAAAACTAGAAGAACAAGAAAAATACCAATGATCATAATCAGTTATGAGAGGTAATTGAAGGAGGATTATTTTAGCTTGTAGCTAGAGGAGGAGGAGGGGGATATAGGAAATTGACATGGTGCTCAAAGTGAGCAAGTCAAGTTTCTAGTTTAACAACTTCCATTGTTGGCAAATTTTCCTTACACTAGATAACCACCACCCTTTGACGGACATGGCACTAGAAGTATTGGAGTTGTTTAATTTTGGCCATGAAGGTCTCTTGGTCCTCCCTTCAAGCTTGATCAAGAGCTTAAAATGAAGTAGTGACATATTGCACTAGCTTCTAAACCACTGTCAAAGTACCTAGACACCTAGCAAGATCCCGACCTATTGAATCTCCATGTCCTTGATTGTTGCGACCTCGAGAATCCATATCATGACTGCAACCTTGTCCTCATCCACCTCCACCAGTGCCATGACTACGTTGATTTGACATGTTGTTGCAACTGCCCATCATGGAAACTACCTAAGGATCTATGTAGCAGATGGGATTTGCAACCCCCTTGTCCCACACCACTCATTGAACTTTCACCCTTCCTGGAGCTACCACTGTACACAATTGGAGCACCACCTTGAGAACCTGCATGAGCAGGTGAACCTTCCATATTTTATGAGGCCCGGACATGGAAGAGCGAGGGCTAGGCTTCATGATTCCATCTAGAAGGAAGTTATGGACTCAGAGAAAATGAACCTAGCTGGACACGGGCAAGAATTGAGAGCCCCAATTCACAACCACCTTCCAATAGAGTCCCAATAGACCCCGCCACAAACCAAGAGGGAAAGATAATCCAATAGATAAGTTCACACCATGGGAAATTCACCACCAGATTAGAACTAAACTAGACGAGAACAAGTGAGAGAGATCAAAATAGAAAAGACCAGAAGAAGAATAACAAACAACACACGAGAGATATTTAAAAAAGAGGTCTGAAACGAGTGACCCTAAAAAGGAAGAATTGAGATACAAGAACATCTAGAGAGCAACACGACGCTTAGCCAATTTTGTGACCTAAAAGGCAATGGCACCACTAGCATAACCAAAACCAATAAAACCTATAGCAGACACCAGCCACATACAACCCAAGAAGCACCCACTGAAACACTAAGGCAAGAAACCCAGAGAGCATAAGACGATTGAACTTGAAACTAACTAGAGTTGCACACAACACACCCATTACTATAGGATAGAGAGGGAAAGTTCCTCAAATAGTAGGAATGAGAGAGAGAATATCGAATAAGGCCCAAAGGATGAGAAAAAATAGAAAAGTATTGCCTAACACATATACTAAAAGAGATAACATCATAGAGGAGCGTGCAATGTTTGATGAGCCATAAGACAACCAAAAAACTTCATGAACCATGCAATTTAATTGATGGTGTGATGACACCATTGAGAGCTAGATCTAAGTGAATCTATTGAACATAGACGAGGGAGAATGGTTCACATAAGTGGGCCTAGGAGCAATTACTATCACGTGGTGGATGAGTTGATGTCCTCCCCTCCCCCGCATTAATTGAGGACCAACTGTCATCTATCGTGTGATGGTGGATTTTGTAGCACAACACCCCCATCAAGGAAGTTTCTAATATGGAAATGATTTGGATAAGTTTTTTTAACATCGATGACTTGGAGGGAAGCAACCAATCAAAGAGGAGTTCCTAATTGATGTGATCATAGCCCCAGTTGGCTAACTTGTCAGCAGCTTGATTTCGTTGTCGTTCGACGTGTTTTGTGATCACGTAGTCAGAGGAGGAAAAATGAGCTATTCAAAACGCCATCTCTTGACCACCTTATCTAGAAGGGAACCATTAATCAGTTTTTGAATAATAGAGATGGCCAGCTACAAGACCCATGAGGATTGGAAATTGGTGATGCCCATTTTTGATGCACGATGGAGGCCCTTATCTAAAGCCAAAAAGTCAGAATAATTATTGGTAGTGCTGCCACATGCCACCACAAATACTTTGAGAGTATTCGCTTCTGTATCCTGAATTAGACCACCCAACCCAGGAGGGTCATGATTACCTTTGGAGGCACCATCAAAGTTTAGGTTCGTGAAGCCTTGAGTAGCACAGAGAAATTTTTCTACCAAGGGTCTCTTCAGCACTTGGTGTCGAGAATTAGATGAAGAGGAAGCAAAGGTGAAAATATCAAGGTCTCGAAGAATATATGCCTCTCTTCCATCCACGTTCAAGTCATCATCTTTCGAGCATTCCACAAGGATGGTCTAGTTCATATTATGCTTGGATATTGCCCTGATGTGATTAATTTGTATAGGATCTGAGTGAATGTCCACTTTATTCCTAGCTTTCCATAGGTTACTCAGAGTGAAACCTTGCGATAAGCATCATGTTGTATTGACCATAGGATTTTTGAAGAGGTTCCAATGCCATAGTTCCAAAGATTATTTCAAATTGTTGACCAAATTATCTTATTCTCCAAAATGAGTTTCCGCATCTAGCCAGATCTCATTCATCATCGAGAATGAGTTTAGAAGATGATATGTTGTCTCTTCTTCATTTAGAGAATGGGGACATCGTGATGGATCATTGAAGCCCGTGAGGAGAAAAGCTACTTTAGAGTAGAATGTTGGGTCCCTATAATACTAGTGATTACCCCATTACTATTGTAGCTATACCCCTTATTAATATTGTTGTGCCCC